>PEDP01000413.1:0-25429 GCA_002918395.1 Erysiphe pulchra | reverse complement strand
ATTTCAAAAACTTTCTGTAAGTATTGAATCGAATGATATAGATTTGAAAAGGTGATAATGAGAAAGAGAGATCAGGTCTTGTGTACGACTAACTTATCTTCTATACCAAGAGAAGAAGAATAGACGTAGAAGTTAATTCTCTATTTGATCTTCTGTGCCCTCGCTATTTTCTTTGTAAGAATTGGACTGAGTAGGACCAGGATAATGATCTACCATCCAGGAACAAAAATCATATGTCACAGATCGTCTTAACTATTACTCCACCAAACTTGATTAGTTTCTAGCCAAGAGACCTGGACCCCTTTCACTAAAGACTGAATGGCCTTGGCTTTTGTTAGTCTTTCCGCCTTTATATTGCAGACACCTAGAATTGCCACTTTATTGTCTGGTTGAACTGGCGTCTAGATGATCTTTCTATAAATCACGTCTACAAGCATTTTCTCTTCATATTTGAATTTCCCCGAACAGCCTTTATTGGATTAAGGTCTGGGGGGTTAGGAGGCCAAGAAATAGGCGTAATGACCCTTTACCTATCTCTTCCGTCGTCTTAGCTGCCGAGTGAGGAGGAGCATTGTCCTGCATCATGGAGAGCCAGGGCTGCATGGAGACCATCAGTACTGACTCATGATTTTTAAGTCTTGAGCTCACTAAAAGAGACTGGTCTCTAAACAATTGCTTCTTTTGAGGTGTAGAAGGTGAGATCTGAGAAGAATTCATCTGTGCAAATAATCAGTTCCGAAATGTAATCTCGGTCTGCTAAAAGGTCGACCTTGATAATAAATATGGAAGATTTGATATATGAGTATAAATGTAGTTGCTCGATGATTGTAAATTATTTACTGTGTAAGTATGAAAGATATGGTAGTGACAACGCAAAGCTACTAATTATAGTGAAGGTAAGTATAATTGAGCAGACATACAACGATGGTTTGTGTGAAATCGATGGAAAATCAATTGTGCATATTTTGACCTCATTATCCAGGTGTCAAATGTTTTGGAACTTTGCTAGCTCGATGCTCGATGCTAGCAGGGTCATATCCCTGAAGCGAGAGTTGTGTACACTTTTACCCACCTACAATTTCTACCGTGGCCAGAGGGTATTTAAAAATCAACTTATGACTGCCAATGTTCAATGTTTATTTATCACATTGTTTATTAATCTTTAATCGCTTCCTTTATTTTAGGGAAATGTTATTTGCCCACCTCAAGAAAATTAAATGCCCTTCCCCCACTTTTCACAATTCTTGGACACCTGGATCTTTAATTGGTCTTCCAAAATTTTGGACCAATAAATACTCTACGAGAGGGTAATGCCATGGTTTGACCGTGCTTAATGCTTAGGCGTAAACCTAAGCGAAGATAGTTGCTGTGGCAACTAAGATTAGCATCATTGTATTGCCTACATAATTATATAAACAATATCACCCGGGTTACAGTACGGACGGGGCTAAGGATCTTTCATGTATAAATATACTGTTACCTGTAGCTATTTATAGCTTCCTTCTTATATGAAATTAATAACATTGGATTAATATAACAAACTTCGTTTTATCACAGAAATGGACCTTTATATATACAACTCCCATCCTTTATCCTATCCAATTTCCACCATACCGTAGTTGTATACAATCACTCAACCGTATGGTAGTATTAGTTCTATGTTATTCTATACTGTTCTACTTTCCTACAATATGTTCCAGTATATTCCAGATCCTCTAAATAACGATATCTTCAGCAATGACTAGCTAATGTTTCCCTTGCAGATCAGTACATGGACACCCTACATTATGCTAGGAACATAACACCAGACGAGCCGAAAAAACATACCTTTTTAGAGAGTGCTTATTTTTATATTTACTTAAATATGTTAAATGTAACTCATTGATCTAATCCAATGTCTAAACCGCTCTCCTCTTATAATATTCATGCCAATACATTCAAATTACGCTTGTAATTATTTTACAAAGCAGTATGAATTGCGTCATTGTAAATGTTTGTCAAAAAACAAATACAGCGTTCGAAAGCTCGGATCAGTTTAGTTGTGAGGCTTAAGTCTACTTGGATTTAAGTGCGAAGTTCTACTTAGATTTTAGCAATACCCTTAAAACATGGCTCACTGATGCTTGATAAGCTGAACAGAAGGTCCTTTATATGAAAAAAAACAAGTCAGAGACGAAAATGTTTGACTTCACTAAGAGCATGATCATCTTAATTTTCACAGAAGAATTATCATAACTTGCTCTCTCCACAGGATATATTATATTATTTCTAACCACTTAGAATGTGTGTATATCAAGTGGAGTTTGTCTTTGAAATAATGCAATGCGTTAAATTCTCTACTGAAGTTACGGTATAGAAAGGATTGAATCTACGCGTACTGTATGTAGCAGCTCGCATTTTTCGTAAATAAATTTACGCGGCAACTTGGACTTGCCAGCCTATTGGTATTTAGTAATTACAATTAGGCCCAATTACACCTAACTACCGACAGAAGATAGGCATAGCAAAAAATAGTGGCAGCAAAAGATTGCCATAACCTTCCATTACCACAGTCGTGGACATTAGGATGTTCTAGAACTTAGTTGGTAGCCACAAAATACGAAAGTTAAAGAGAAACATGTCCCTTTCCCGTTCATTCATGGAGTTATTCATAATTGAGGAGTTCTCGTGTAAAAGGTTTGACTAAACTTAATTTCGACTCTAAGCAGGTTTTACTGGTACCTTCTTTCTCTTGATTTGAAGTTTTATTGTGAAAGTTTCTGTAATAGGTATTGTTGATTCCCCCCCGGGTATGGAGTTATCTTTTGCCCTCCGACATTTATAAGGTGTTTCTTTATCTAAGTCGATGACCCCTGCGAGCCTACACTCAGTGTTCATAACAACTCTGAAGCTAGTTGGTGCTGGCCAAATATTAAAATCAGTATAAAGAATTTAAAAGGTAGTTTTTTTATATAAGAAAAGTAGGAAGAATTTGGAGTTTAATTCTTACGTCCGCTCAATGTATTTCTAGTTTTTATTGGCCAGGTTACATATGGACCTGGAATATTAAACACAGGACCATTGTAGATTGCTGGAAACCTTCTACAACGTGTCCCTAAAGCTTTACAAGCATGCCCAACAAGTTCGAGAAGTCTTTCGTTTTCAAACTCAGTTTTACTGTATTCACATCTAAAGTTATCTGTTTCTGGAGGTACAACTTCAATTCCTCTCATAGATTCTTCACAGGGTATTATTCCTGTTGGTGATTTCACTGCTGCGAATTTGACGCTGAAATCCAAGTTCATGATGATGAGGTACTTTAGTGGGCGGGGACCTGAAATAGAAAGCAAATTAGCAACTCAACAGCAGAAGATAGATCGAGTGAGCAAAGTTAGGGACCCAAACCTGCTGCAAAAAACATTCCTTCAGAAAGTAAAGGGTACATATATGAGTTATCTTTATATATTTTTGGGAAAGTCTGGGTACTCTGTTGCAACTTTCTCGCCTTGGCAAACTTTGCTGTCCGTTTCATATGATGTATGCCGAAAAATTCAAGCCCACATAAGTATCCAAAACGCAAATCTTGATCTGGTTCAATTTCAGCATGTACTATGGTCGTTCTAACACACTTAATAAATTGTCCGTGCATCAACTTTGCTATCACATCGATTATCTTGCCAGTATGGTTGATAACAACAAAATATGTATTTTCTGGCACTAATTTTGATATCAGTCAGCATACTCATGAGCGAAAAAAGGATAAGAATTATTTTAAGCAAGCATAGACTGACTCTTCCCGGGCTGATGTGCTTTCTTTTGTCTGGAGATGGGACAAATCCAGTAATTTGAGTTGGGCCCGTATAAAGGTCCATAATAGAGAGAATAATTTAGTTTACTTCTGCTTCTGCCTGAATGGCCTAGATTTGCGCTCATTTGAACAACATCATGTGAAAAAAGGTCATGACCACACTTATAGTCATACTCAATATTCGAAGATTCAGGCATTGATTCATCAACTCGTGGACACTTAATGTAATGACCATTGCTCATTTCAACAACAATATCTACCATCTGCTTATCCTTGTCAAGTATCATATAGAAAAAGGTTTCCTGCACTTGTGTCAAGGTAAGCTTTTATTATTGACATAATATCATGGCAACATGAAGAATGACCATGCTCTTACTTGCGTATTGTGAAGACTTCGGCATACTGAGATCATGTGGGAGGTCTATCTTCCAATAATCTTGTTTCAGATCATAGAGAAGCTCGACGAAAGGTTCAGCTAAACTATCAATGTCTGATCCCCTATCATGGAGCATCTGTTGTATGAGACTCTCGTAAAAGATCCATGATCCACAATCATAATAAACCTGCCGCCTCCGAATCAACTGTTCCAATCCAAAATCCGTGGAAGCAGTTTTTGTGATAAAAATCAATGTGAGAGCGACTTGCACCAACGAGAATAGCATAACTGATTCCTCAGGTCAGAGAAATAAGTAAACAACATGAAATATAATATTATTATCTTCAGAATGGCAAGCAATCTAAACTTTCTTCAATCGCATAATTGAAATGGCATGTGAGCAATTAAACTTGAGAGACCCGCAATTATGGCAGTCAATCACAAATCAGGAAGCTTTCGGTCAACACAGTATAAAAGATAAAAGTGACTAACTTGATCTCCATCGAGTCACGTTGATTCTCGCAATGCCTGGTGGAAAGCCAGGAGGAGCATGATTCAACACGTTGATCGAAAGAAGGCAACAAATATCAAATTTAGCCCACCGCACAAATGAAAAGTAGAAAAAAATACTGAAGCTCGAACAAAATTCAATTTTATTACAACGTTGCGATGTTTCAATTTGTATGTCAATGAAATATTTATCCTTCCATCCCACGAGGATGTTCGGTATTTGTAGGAACAAAAGTTTCTTTCTATATGACTCCCACCTTTTGTTGTATGTTTTTAGGATTCATCAGGGGTCCTGAGATGTCTCATTCTATTTTCTTGGGCGAAAAAATTGCGCAGATTAAACTTCAAAAGGGCATATTCCACCTGAGTTTTATGCACGATTAGTAATTCATTTTCCAACGAAAAATTCACTAATCCTTAACATTCGGACTCAAAGCCCAACATGAAGCTCTAAATAATTAAAAAATTGCTATTTAATTTACACCAAACAAACTTGGATTTGGATTTTTACAAAAATGAAATTTGCGCAAATAATTTCTTTTCTCCGCGAGGCTGAATAATCAAAAACCCACCGAAACAACCATGTTTCCACCCTTATCAAATTTGAAGTCCAACATCACAATCACTTAGCAACTTTTACATCTTAAAATTCATTTTATCATCTCCGTATTAAATTTAAAATATGTGTAATTTTTCCAGCGAAAAAAAGAGCATATGGAGATTTATTACGAAATGAATAAAATGTGGTGTTTTTAAAATCTACTTCGTCAATTTTGAAGGCCTGTAAATACCACTTCTCAACATTTTCACATCGTTAAAAATCGAGAACATGATATAAATATGAAAATTTTAGAAATTAAATTAATCCTCACGTGGATCGCTTATTTCAACCGCAAATTTGTGCAAGTTTCATAATTGCAAAAATCTAGTTCTTAGTCCGACACTCCTTATTGCGCGAGGTTAAATGCTCCAGAAAATGAAGCTGGATAATTTTGTGCACACAAAGCACCCCACTTTAATATTTGATGCCTCATCCATCTTACTCTCTCCTATTTTGTCCAAGAAATCACTATCGATAAACCTGGAAGCATGATTGTCTATTTTCCACAAAGATGGTAGCTCCTGCTCCTGCTTCAGATAATAATATTTCTGGGAGATCTAATGAAATTATTCAGTTGATACCCATCGTTGGTTATCTTTTCCTAAACTCATATCTACATTAATGCTCAATCATATGGATTGCATTACCCAATCTTAACCTATTCCATCCATTGTGGTGACGTTACGGTCCTGAGATGTTAGTTGAAAGGAGCAAAGGGAAAAAAAGAGGACTTCTCTGTTTATGAGTAAATCATGTGATAAATAAAATGGGTTGAAACTTACACGTCAAGTGAACTACTCAATTCTTAAAATATCTATAAAGATTTGACCCAGGAAGCGTCTCTACACCTGTATCTTGACATTTTTCACATTCGATTATAATCCCAACTGTGATAATGTAAGCGGTGGTAAACAGCAACAGATTCTTTCAAAAACAAAATATCTCCTACACCAACTGTACCATCCTTCTTTTCAAATTCAAATTCTCAATTGGACAAACGTAAATTTGTATCTAATTGTGGTAAATCTTTATCTAAAAGTCAATGATTAGAACCGAAAAAAACCATATTTATGTTGTCAAGACTATGCCCAAGTAAGAGGTAAACAGTGAACATGTGAACATCGACATTTCTTTTTGTCTGGATTAAGGCCAGTCCAGTATCTTTGTTGAGAATGAAAGCAATAAGAGGCAAATTTTCAGCAAAAAAAAATACAAATAAAAATAAGATTTCTGTCTCCAATGTAGTATGTGACAACTAACAATATTCTGGAGGATCCTACTGTCTATAGTAATTATATGAAGCGATGCTAGGTTGAAGAGAATATTCAATAAAAATTTGATTGTTTACAACTTTACTTGATAAGATGCATAAATTATACTACAGAATTTATCTAGTCTGATTTAACTCTCAAAATCTATAACATACAAATGTATATCTTCTTGAAGCCGCCCCCGAATAAGGATTAAAGCAAATTCCCATCTTTTCACTTAATAATTCAAGGGACAATCACTTCGATTTTTCAATATTAAAACTTAAAAACGCAATAATTTGTTCTTCTCACAACTATATAAACTCCAACCGTTTGTTGGATGCCTAAGTTATCATCCAAGTCTATGAACGTCTGATCTAACCTAACTCTCATAATCTAAACCCGACACGTATCAGATGTCGGTGCTAGCGACTACGCTCGAGCAGGGGGCAAATATCAACCCGACTTCTTGTCTTGGGCAAGGCCCGGATGCTACCGTTAGTAGCTCGGCCGCCAGAGAGTCATGTGCCGAAAAACTGGAGAGAGACATGTCTTTCCTTAACTCTGGTACCTTGTGGCTTCCGGCTGAGTTGTGGAGCATCCTGATGTTCACGACTAAGGTGATGGAAGGTTATGATAATCTTTTGCTGCCACAATTTTTCAGTATGCCTGTCTTTTGTCGGCAATTTGGGGTAATTGAGCCTAATGGTAATTACCAATTACCAATTACCAACAAGCTGGCAAGCTAGTCTTTCTGTTGAATGTCTGGTGAGGTGATTTGCTGGCTTGTGTACGAGTGCCATTGCTGTAGAGCGCCTCGTGCACTTCAAAGCTTTAATTCTCTTTCTCTCTCTCTTACACTCGATGCTTTCAATATCCTCCTCCTTTTCTCTCGGAAATCGCAAAGGATCTTGGTTTGCGTGATTCTTTGCAGGGTACTGACTGATGTTTTTCAGACACTAACTTGCACCTCACTTGCACCTAACTGCAGCTATGCTTCGGCTATTTGTCCCATGAAGCTGCGCGCATCCTCAATCACCCACCCATATGTGTGTTGGCTCATGGAGCACTAGCCAACGGGCATATCGTATCCCATTTGCTCTTCAGTGGATACGATTCCCTGCCATTACAATCTTTTCCGCTTCGGAGTCACCATAGTAAGTTCGCCCAAGAAATGCTTGAAGCTTCTTGTTTATAGTTGCAAAACTTACAATGCTGATAGATGGTTGATTCGACTCGACCGAAGGGAAAATGTGAAGGAGGCATTATATCGATTGATAACATCGTAATGGTAAGTCACTTTTTTTTAACCTACAAAACCACTAAGTTTTGATTTATCATCATCTTCCGTCACTTCCAAAGTAGATTGCTGACGAGGAATCGCAGATAGCTGTTACAAATGACTTGTAGATGGGGCTAACTTTCTCGACTGCCTGAAAAATTGGATCAGCTGTTTTACATGGATTGTCCAAAGTCTTAGTAGACATAATTTGCCGATCCAAGGATTCATGGTCAAATGAGTAAAATAGTTTTGTGAAGATGAAAGTAACCTTGTAAGGCAAGTATAGAATTATATACAAATCCTATGGCTTCTAAAAGCTCATGTGATCAAGAGTAAACTTACTGTACAAGACCATTTTCAACCTTTCAAAAAAACAATTCGAATAATATTTAGAGGATGGTGGGTGACATTAACAGTAGATTTTTTTAATTTGGAGTTGAAATAGTAATCTTAATAGCCACGACTTTGGTTACTTATAAATCATAACTGTGGAAGCGACAGAAGGCGCTAGTCTAAATATTTACACGCCTAGCTCTTAACGAATACACATTAACTCCTACAAAGCATCGTCGATAACACGGTGTATATTAGTTGATTTTTCATACTATTTTTTGAAACAGAAAAGAAAAAAAGACATTTGTTACTACCTGTGAAGTTCTGCAGTGCATACATCAAGTCTTCTTTCTCCGTCTTATTGGGATTCAGGCTGTTGGCTATCATGGAGCTAAGCTAGCGTGTATTTCATCAAAACCACCAAGTTTCTGCACAATAAAGCAACAAGTTTATTGAGATTAGATCATTTCTTATTAACATTAGTCATCCGTCATTTTACTATTTTACAAATCTCCAGTCTCTATGTGCCGATTTGATTCGGTCCAAAATTCATTTAACCCAAAAAAAACGTGTTAAGCCTAACGCGCACCATTGTACTCCTCAATGAACACCACCCATACTTTTAAGGTTTCCAGGATATCTTACAGTACTCTAATTAGAAATAAAATAATGAATAAGGTGACGCACGCCGAAACTAAATCTTTCAAAGCCCCTATGAGACTGTTCTACCAGGTTCGCCTAGTAAGCTTGGAACCGCTTTCCTTCCAACTTTCCTCCCTTTGTCACATTGATCGATTCTTGGTACACCTTGAATCACTCTTGGTTCCCGCATGAGAGTGCTATCTAACTGTGCTGGAATACGGGAGACAATTGTATGATAATCGCCTGGAAACTTGGCTGTAGTGATTGGCACAGCTGCGGAGCGCCATATGTGATCTCTTCGATTCTCAAGAAACAATGGTGGTTTAGTTCTAGATAAGATAGCTCGCGGTGTACGACCCCGAGATTTTTTTGCCAAAATGATACTATCGAATAATTGAATAGAAGGTGAGGTAGATGGTGTAACTTCACGCTCATGAATGAATTCGTTGAATGCTAAGAGTCATATAAATTAGATAAAAGACCAGAGAAAGAAAAACAGTATTAATCACCTTGGGTATGTCTGAGCATATCTATGTATGTTTGCTGTTCACTAGGTAGACTTCGAATAAAGCCTTCCATATTAAACTTATATAATAACTCATCGCTGTTTTTATTACTTTTTCCTTCTTTGCTTAGAAATTTTCTATAAGTATAGAAAAGACTAGCGAAACATCGAACAAATGCTGCCCGAATACGATCGGTAAAGAATGCAGAAGAGCAAACGAGAGAAACAGTTCCAAGACAGCGAGTATGTGCACGTGTACTACACTTAGTACAATTGTATATTCCATCTCCTTCAGCTTTTTCATCACATATGGAGCATACTGAAGTTGTGTCATTGCGATCATGCTCAAAACAATGCCCTTCCACCCAAATAATTGAATCTGTGTTATGAACAGGTTGCATGAGTAAATTAGGCATAATAGTAGATGCCGCAAGTGTTGATGCTGCGTAATTTGAAGGAGCACATCCATACATAGATTTGGCATCAATAGATATAGAAGAGGTAGAAAGAGTGGCCTGATGGCCATTACTAAATGGAGCACTAGGTCTCCGTAAAGTAGATTGCCGATCAATACCAAATGATGAGCTGCGTCGTGAATTGGTGTCAAAATGTCCAGATCTCTTTTCCCTCAGAGTCGCAGTAAGAGCAAAACCCGAATCATTACGAGACACGGGTGTTGATAAATGCGGGAAATTTTCTGAAATAGGTGACACTGATGTTGGTGGACTTGTCTGGGTTGATCTACTTGTCGATCTACTTGTCGATGGTCTCTCGAGCCGACTATGATCATTTTTAGACTGTAGAAATGCATTAAATACAGAAGCATGCCTAGTAGATATGGTCTCTGGTTCACCAAAAGCTGTCGATTTTTGACCAACATATTTAGCAAAGGAGTTATACGGAGGATTTTGTGTAAATATTGCAGGGTTTTCAGAGGAGAATGCATTGTAAGGAAAGCTCTCAATAGCATATGGTGGTGGTCCAATAGGAACACCACAACTGTTATGATGAGGTGCTGCAAGTTGAATTAAAGATATTAATTTTCGTCTTAGTTGTCGAGGCAATGCCACTGGGGGTTTAGGTGACTCTATGACATTTTCATCTAAATCTACTAAAACATAGTCATCTTCTGGCAATTCAATATTCTCGTATCTCCTTTCAATTCCTACTATATATGGACAAGGTGCTTCTAATGCTGATAATAATCTTGCAGGGAGAACCGGAATAAAGATACCTAACCATTTCAGGGGGTAGATTAGACTTATTATTGCAGTGCAGGCAAGATGCAACATCGCTGTATGTGATGACAAAAAAATTATCCTTGATTCTGATAACACAAACTCGAACAGACAAATAATGTTAGGAATACTCAAAGATCGAAATAAGGCGTATAAATCAGTATTTCGAGATCCTGGAAGTTCATTAATAGCCTCTTTCCTGGCAAAAAGCCTCAATTCCCTTACTGCAAGCTCAACTTGCGTCTTTGAAGAAATTGGACTCAAGGCCTCGGTGCACAAATTGACCACATATCGTTCCAGAGGTTGCCATCTACCAACTTTGGGTGAGCTTGCTGGTACTCTCAAAACACCACCATCTGTCATTGGTACAATCACAGCTCTTAGCCATTCCTTCCAAAAACTTACTAGGCTACCATCACGGCCAAGAATACCATATGCTCGTGGTATCCACAGTCCAGTTTCCCCATCAGTGAGTCCATCAATTTTGGCGGCTGCTCCATGACGAACAGGTCTTAATAAGTCTGTCATAAGCCCGATTTTCTCTTCGACTGTGCTGATTTTTTCCTCAAGGGCTTCTCTTGCGGTTGAGCCTGAGACGATTGATGGCAGCTGAGCAAGCAGTTGTGATAAGTATGCTCGTTCTGATGCAAGCCTTTCGGCTAAGCTCGCAGCTAATTCACGTTCCTCAGTGGTCATGTGACTTTGCCGCCATTCTGCAGATTGACGTTCTATATTTTCTGCTGCCTCAGAGTTCAAAGGACTCCAAACAATTATCGTTACTCCGTAAATTTTAACAGCTTCGTCTGTTGTCATTGCGAAGCCATGCCAAGTTGATCGAGGTCGCTCGTCTGCAGAAACTATATTTATATCATTCGGAAAGGCAAACATAGGAACATAGTCGGGAAACCTGCCTCTTCTTGCTAATTCATCGGTTGCTATTTTCGGAGGATATCTATCCAGTAAAACTGGTTCGAATCGACGCTTCAAAGGATGCATTTCTGGGTCCGCATTTAGAGGTTCAGGGGGTGGAATGACTGAATTGTAGTCACTCATTCGTCTAGAGGTTCGTACAGAACCTGAAAACATCTAAATTAGCCATCAGAGTTACTACCTTCTTTGAATATTCGTTAGATCTCTACTTTTTTCCACTATATCCATTTAAACTTAGAATTTGACAGAACGTACCGTTTCTTTGCATACAGGTGGGAATCTTCTTTACACGATTTATATCTCGATAGCTTATGTGCCGTTTAATACTTCCCTTCATGTCTTTTAATGGACTTCTTCTATTATTTGCTAGTGGGTTCCCCGCATTTCCACCATCTCGTCTCTGGAAGCGCTCTGTCACTTTTGTAGGCAGCTCAGTCATGGGCAACGGTTTTTGAATTTGGGCTCCTGCACTGAAGCTGAGATCATCCAAGAAAAGATCGCGTTCATTGGCAAATGTAAGCAGTGCCCGGTCGAAGTCGAAATCTCCAAATCCATTGTTGCTGTTTGGATAGCTGTTTTTATTATTACTGAAAGCATTTGAAGAAGCCTTTATTGTTGTTGATGACCTATTACTGCCTAGATATTCGACGTCTTCATCAGATTCTTGTTGAAAAGAGCTATGCTTGCTGATTCGGTTCGTCGAGTTCTGTCGGGAGTGAGAAATTTTGACATTATGCCGAAGAGGTATTGAGGAACTGTCTAGTTCGATGTCTTCTTCAATTGCACTAACAGATTGTGGGTTTGGAGAAGTATGCGAGGCATTGGGAGGAGAGAAATCGTGATACGAGAGAGAGTCAATACCAGCAATCCAGAAGTAATCTGCAAGGGGGGCAGATCTATCCTCCATGGCATTAAAAGTGGTTGGTAGGACTGTCCATATGACAGCGTCTTGTTCAGGTAATTGCAATGGTCATTGAAGTCCTACTGCTCACGTCTAAATTACGAGCAGAGTTCACAGCAATTTTTCTCCAAGAACTATTAATATTAAAAGTTGTGATAGATTTTGCTAGGAACTAGAATATACTTAACAAATGCCTCTACTCGTCCGCAGGACGTAATGGCAAGTTTGAGTGTGCCGAGGCTATTCGAAGAAGGAAGATTTTAGGGAAAATATTCTTATCTTCGATAGGGGTCGGGAATATATATCAAGCCTCGTATTTATTGAAATTTATCTCCTGAGTCCCGAATAGATGTGCACAGTCAAAGGCCGAGCGCTCTGATTCTAAAGATGAGTAAATAACAGAAATAACGCGTGAGCCAACTAGAGTAGAGATTGGATTCTGCGTCTTTGATGTACAGATTCGTCTATTTTTAGCAGAAATGACTGTATTTCCTTTATCAGAGCGAATCTCCAGTTTAGACGATGGGGCCAAAATTTAATTATTGCCCAAGAAGGAAAGTGATTTATCAGGGACCACGATATGAATTTTAAATGATCAGTCAGCAAGAGCAGATATAATACTTTGGATGATAGATAGAGTCTTTAGTGTTTTTATTTACTTTTGCTGCTGCTCTTGTAGTTGTTGCATTTCTGCCGCGAAGATAAAGTCTCTCAGCTCGGTGGGCCTGTCAGGTCAATGTGTAGCAGAAGGGCAGATGGATTTTTAAGAGGAAAAGTTTAGCTTATTGAATTAAGAGAGAAGGGCTGAATTGTATGGCGACTTAACACAACGGCGCTGGCTGGCGGTTGTGACTGACAGACTATCTATGATGGATGGGTACGGGCATCGATATCTAGAGACTGCCGAAATCCTTCACTATGACTCACAGATAATCAGTGGACACCGATTATAATTCAGAATGCAGTTTGCCGCCTGCATGAGCGACATACATTAAGCTTTCTACTTGCATGATATTCATCTTTCAGCAGAGTGTTGAAAAGTATCGACTCTGGATCTTGTGCTCCAGGGGCGCGGCCAAAGGGGCTCTTAGCGTGCTATCCACTGCAGGCTATGCCTATTTCGGCTATTGCGATTGGACCGGACTAGCACTGCCTCCGGACCAGCTATTTGTGAAGATAATGACATGGTAATCATCTCGCACAAATTCAAAAAAGTGCCTGCCTGATATTCCATCGGATTGACTGGCACCAAATGATCAACCTACGGGCTACAATGTCCTGCTGTACCACAATGTACGTCGCCTAGGAACTCATTTAGTGGTCAAATGGCTTGCTGGAAGCTTAGTTGATATAAGCCTGACAAATAGAAAACATAAAACATACCTCTTCCCCTGATGAGGCTCCCTTTCAGCCTCGCCATCTTGATAATCATAACTAGAGAGTCTAGGCCACCACTTATTAAAGTTATTCTCGAACTCATTCTGAGTAGGTCTAAAGATTCACAGATCCAAAATTTCCAGGTAATTACGTCATTCAAGATAAGAATCTTCGCAATAGCATATTACATCCAATCCTCATGAGCATCTGCCACGCGGTAACTTTTTAGAATCACCAACTATACTTTAAAAATCTGCAGGACGGAGACTGAGTCAGATACCTTTTCTAATTTGAGTCAAATTATCTCCACTCCCCCAAAGAGATACTTCTAACAACTTCTATGACCATAAAAATGACGATGAGTCTGGATAAAATGAATTCTAGTGTCTATAAGCTACCAACGTAATCGGAGAAACTATGATTACATTCGAGACATAATCTATACCAAAAAAGTGAAAATATTGCTCGACCATAGCAATCTTAAGATCTTTTGGCTCATATTGAATGGCTCTTGAATCCTAGATACGTGTCCGTATCGATCTGATCGGCCCGCCACGTTTACAGTGAAAACTCTAGCCAAAAACTTTTGTAACATCTCGTTACGACTCTCAACTTATCCTGTGTAAGGTACTGTTCAAGAATGGGGATTAAGTGAGGCGAGGGCAGGGAAAGTGTTACACTCATGTATATACAGATAGGTCTGCTGTATTCGGTTGGACGGCCTCTCAAATGGGAGCACTGCACCTGTTTCCACAGATATTCATCTATTGATTAATTAGAGAATGCAAGTAATTATTGGATTTTAATTCTAGATTTATATTGATATAGAGGCTTTCTGAAGGCACAAAATTCAATCTTTTAAACAATCTGTTGGCAATTGGCCTGCATAAAAGTCGAGCGTGATGCAGGTCAAGTCAAAAGATTTGTCTAGGACTATTCGACGATAAGTCATTTTGATTATTTTTCAAGAGTTAGAGTTACGTACATCCTAGTAATTTATCAGTGGATTCTATTCCTGGTTGAGATTGAAATATTTGTTTGGAGACTATACATATCCTGGGAGCCTCACTCACGCGGGATGAGACATGGTTGGTTGGAATTCAACAGATCCAATCATTTTTTGCGCGGTTGATACGAAGTGGACTCTTGATGGATATTTGAAGCATGTATAGTTTCCTAGGTTAAGTTTCCACGGTTGCAAGAGGAGCATCAGTGAAGCAAAATACATCATACTTCATGGTGGCATCTAAGAATGATGTCTGAGGTTAATTCCCCAAAACTTTTGGGCAGACCTTTCTCACTGGGTCATAACTTTCACAGGGCTGCATGCAAATCAAAAATCTCCGTTATTTGGGAATGAAACTTTCTCAATGTTTTTTCAACTAAGCTCTTTTAGGAGTAGCCCAATCTTAATCCTAGCGCTCATGTGCTATTTACTCCTCCAATGAAATGCTCCTACAGTTTGCGCCACCCTAACGCATCATCTATTAATTGTTAAAAAAACCGATCACAACACAACTGATAAAGCTAGAAAGTAATCTATGAAATGTAAAATCTTTACCTCGATCGATTTCTGATTACATGAAATAGAGCTGCGTGTGCTGGAACGGTCTTGGCAAAAATTCCCCAAAAAATCTTTCTCCCACGAGTATAGTTCTTGGTATTTTAAAATCTCAATCGACACTTTTTTTAGACAGGGGTCTTAAATCGTGTTTATGACTTTGTGACTTTTATGACTCATTTTATACGAGACATTTTATTGAGAAAGAATTTCTAAGAGGAATGCACTTTTCAGAATATATGTGCAATCAGAATTTGTGTTGTGTTGTAATTGGTTTTTTAACAAAAACTAGATGATGTGCGCCATCTGTGGTGACTGCATTGCATATCAAACGCAAAGTCAATAGATCGAGCTAGCACTAAGTTAAACAAATTAAAAGCCCAGATTTAGGCGCATAGGACCCAATTCTAATCCTCTAATACATATTTTACCTGAAGATACATGATATTATGAGATGCTAGTTGTCCGGCTAACATGGCTGAACCATTTTTTTGTAATAAGATAGACAACCGATCATGTGGGAATTTTTCCCTCTTTCTACACCTGCAACTCACAGTGTGGAGATTTGATATGTATCTCATCGTAAGAAGAGTCAAGTAGAGAGGCATTCATCCTTACACCTTACACTTCAAAATCTCTCCTTTCCCCAAACGACCCAATCAGCTTTTCCGCCTCCACATCTCACAACCTTCCCACCTACCCTGTTCTACATAGTATCATTTCAACTTATTTATCACCGGAAAAAAAAAATTGTCAGAAAGAGAAAATTTCTGGACTTCATATTAATAACATATATCATATTGTAAGTGATTAGGTATTGACAGGCTATAGTTTCTAGAAGTGGATAGGGGAATCTGCGGTAGCAGGTCGGAAAATAAATAAAATAAAATAGGACAACAGGATCTAGTAAAAATTCTCCTTCCTGGAGATTAGTTTTCCCCCCTCCCCTCCCCTCAACATGGAAAGCCTACGGTCGGGGAATCTGATTATAAAAGCTTCTAATTGATTCATACCAACTTCATAGCGAGGAGATTGACATGGGGATAGAAATTGAGGTGAGGGAGCAAGTAAAAAGGGACCATACCGTATGAGAACAACGCCATATTTTTAATTTATAGATTTCATATACACATATACACACATAGATACGACCTTTCTAGGTATCAGATATTCAATTTTTTTCCCTTTTGGCAAATGATCTGTTTTAAATTGGGAATTAATGGAGTAAAATAGGAAGATTGTCTATGGTGAGCTGATAAGATGGACTGTAGTAGATGTCTTTATTAGACTATATTACATATTACAGAAGATTTGAGGTTCATTCATGACGTTTAGGCAGCTACGCCTCAATCTAAGGATAACTTCACTCTAGAACTTTCTATAGTTCACTATCAAACAGAGTTATGAATTATTCCACGCAACATTATGAGCATCATGCGGTCGGATTGTGTAGCGGTATGCCATCTAGGCTGTTCTTCCAAGAAGAGGCTTGGTGGTCTCCGTACCTATTTCTTTTGAAATGGAAGACCACTGATTCAAATCCAGTAGACCCTACCTTAGGGAGTGAAGTAGATACGTTGATGGAGGTACACTTGAACAACTGAAGTTTTGAGAGGTTTCCCTTCGGTGGCTATTCACGGAAGGGAAAGTACAGGAGGTTACTTCATCTCTCGTAGTGGTATTTGAAAATGCTGTTTGATTGTGAGTGTCCAATTAATCTAGAAAACGTAATCGTGATCTCATGTCTTTGATAGTCTTAGACTTCATAAGGACATTTTAATGAGAAAGTGATTCTCATGTTTTTCCATGATGCCTTAGGCAATAATAATGATATCTTGAAACGATATTACAATATGATCTTATCGCTGGTGAAGAAAAGTATTTCAACTTTTTTGGCCCTTGTGTTGTGAGATTTTATATCTGAAGAAGGAGTTAGAAGCTAGTCTGGGATCTTCCCTTATGCTTTTTTCTTTTTTTAAAACAAAATTATCGTTCATTATGTGAGGCTTTACAAACAGGCATGTTGTCGTGTCCTTCATTATGCTCTCACGCAGGACTTTCTTCAGCTACACCATACTCAAAGACTCTATCTACACAACATCACAACGACTTACACCATTTCACGGAGAATACACTATTCCATTGGTAACACCGCTAACACTTCGCTCCTCGGTGCCCTAGGAGCTGGCTTGAACCTATTTATGTTGTTAGTGAAAAAGCGATGCCATGACAAAAGTTCATGCACTTATTTGATGGATCAAACTTTTTATTATGTATGTACTCATGCTATAAATTTTATTTTTAAATCTTATAATGCCAACTGCGAAAAATGTTTTGTTTGTTTTTTAGTTTTAATTACTAGGAAAAACGCTCCGGCTTTGACTGATCATGAATAGGAAAAAGAGTAGACTCTACTGTATTTCCATTCCCCTCTGATTATATTTTATCTTATATTCCGAGTTTGAATTATCATTAAATAAATAAGGAATTTTGTTTGAAATGGATCGCATATATTTTCTTTTCCTCTGAAAAAAATCGAAAGAAATCTACCAATAAACTAAATTTTTTTAAAAAATAAAACCTCTAATATGTACATTGATATATTGAAACACTTGATACTTGATGGATTCCTTGTTCAACCTGAACTCCAAACTCCATTAACACAAAAGGTATGTCTGACTGAATCCAAATAGCAAGGCTCGCTTTGTCGTTACGATAATTATAGGTATAGTGACTGGGCTGCAACGATGTCTCTTCTTATTTTAGTAAGAGATTCCTCAAATAATTTTGATAATTCTTCAGATCCCATGACTTTACCAGCTTCAGCCATTTGACGAAGCAGTTCCTCAAGTCGACGGAAAAGACGGATCAACGATCCTTCATAGACGTCTGTCATTTTACTAATAAATAGTCAGCAAGACCAATATATATTTAAATTGTAATAAGGGAGAGAATGAAATAAGGGGGAGTGGGGGGTCTTACCAAATCTCAGCAAAAGATCTCCCTTGTGCCCATGCCATGACCACATCCATTAACTCCCATTTGAAGCTATCAATATATTCCTTTTCATTGATTGCTAGTTTACTTTCAATGCTTACCTTTGCAATAATTCGTGCTTGTGCTTGTATAGTACTAAAGTGTTCTTTTAATACATCTTTCAGTGGTTCCGCTAATTGACTTTTTTCTTCGAAAATAAAGCAAGAGAGAGTAGCAGCACATATTTCAGGGGTCATCTCATTAAAAAATCGATTAAAAAGAAGTTCGGAGAGAAGCAGTTCGTGCCCATCTCCTGTGGATGAGATTTCACAAGCAACGCGACCTTTAAGTTCGACTACTTCCTGATCATTGATAAAACCCAAACGTCTAAGCACGCGTTTTCGTGACTTTAACTCATCGAGCTGTATAATACTTAAGGCAGATGCAAGAGACTTTTTCTTTTCCTTGATTTTTTGACTAATTTGTTGCTTACCTAGATACTGGTTGTAAAGAGCTTCTAGCCGAGGCGAATTATGAAGTGGATTCGCGAGGAGTCGAGACTCTAGAATTTCTATCTTTCGTAGTAGCTTTTTAAATGACTCATCAGTAATATCCATATCTTCAATAGGATCGAGTATAGCAATGCCATCAGGAAAACGACGTTCCACTTCCTCCAGTGATTTACCAATACTCTCTCGATCACGAGCAGAAGTGAGATCAGTGGGTAAAAAGATCCGAATTTGGCCAATCGACTCAATACATGAAAGAAATACTGGTATTACTTCCATTCTACCTTTCCCACCTTGAGCTGGTCGAATGATTTGTTTTTGATTTTTCCCTGCATTTTGTGAATTTGGAGGGTCCTGTGACACAGAAACAAGAACATCAAGAATAAATGATTCCTGAGGAGAAAATTTTAAATCTTCGCCCTTTGACCTACGCTGTTTAAAATTCAAAACTGCACCCCATCCGAAATCTTGGTCATCCTTCTTAATACGAACCATGCGACCTGGTTGCATAAATTGTAGACAATAGTTGGGATGGCTAATAATATTACGCATGTCTTTGCCGTAATCATCAAGTTGTTGTCGCAACTCAACATACTCTTTGACGGTCATCTCATCAGGGATTTCGATAGCATTTCTTTTTTCTCGTAATTCTTTTAACTCCTTTTCTAATCCAGAAACACCAGATGTATTTTGAAATTGATAGAAGCAATGCTCTAACATGAATTCAGGCGAAATGCCTTCAACACGCATCAAGTTGAGAATCATATTGTATCCTAAGTAAAAAGCTGAATTTAGATTATCTTGAGTTCCTCGAACAATTTCCTTGCAGGCCTCCGGTTCCATATTATTACTTATCATCATAATGACAATACCCCTGTCATCAAGACCTCTTCTTCCAGCTCGACCAGACATTTGTACAAACTCAGAGGGTGTCAAGTCTCTGTTTTTAGTACCATCGAACTTCTGAACACTTGTGAATACTACTGTTTTCGCCGGCATATTGAGTCCTATAGAAAATGTTTCCGTAGCAAACAGTACCTTGATTAAGTTCTCCTGAAACAGTATTTCAATGGTCTCCTTCAAGAGAGGCAATAAACCGGAATGATGTACACCAATACCTCGACGAAGTAGCGGTAAAATATGCTGTATTTGAGGCAGTTGTTTATCTTCATCGGAGAGAGAATTGATCGCGTTATTAAAGACTTTGGTAACCATTGCTTTCTCGGATTCTTCATTAAAAGCCATTGTAGACATTTTCAATGCATAAGCCTCACACTCCCTTTTGCTAAAGCTGAACACAATCACAGGGTTGTAATGCTTCATCATTATCATTCGAACAATCTTGTAAATATCATTATTATCATCTCTGGCTGTTCCTTTATTAATCTTCTTATTATTACCTTGTCCTTTTCGTTTGGCATTTATGTCTGCTGGGTCAGCACCTTTATTATCCTGGAGTGATGACATGGCTTTTTGGAAATTGTCCTCTCTAAAATTTCCCTTTTCATCTACAATCAAATGTATTCCATCTGCGCCTGCAGGAAAGAAATAATGTTGGAGTGGTGTCGGGCGAAAATCTGTGTATACAATATGACATGGCTGGTTATGGGTCTTGGTAATCCATTCGGCGAATTGCATTGCATTTGGAATAGTTGCAGATAGAAATACATATCTAACTTTGTCAGGCAAAAGGATAATTGTTTCTTCCCAAACAACACCTCGAATTTTATCTCTCATATAATGTATCTCATCAAAAATTACCCATTGAACTTCTCGCATTATTTCTGAACCTCTGTAAAGCATAGACCTCAAAATTTCCGTCGTCATAACCAAACACGTCGCGGTTGGATTTATTGTAACATCTCCAGTCATAAGACCAACATCTGAAAATTGAGAGGCAAATTCTCGGTACTTTTGATTGCTAAGCGCTTTGATTGGACTTGTGTAGATAACTCTTTGGTTATTCTTAAGGCTCTGCGCGATAGCATACTCGGCAACGACCGTCTTACCCGCACTTGTATGCGCCGACACCAAAACAGATTCTCCTCGCTCTATCGATGCGATTGAAACTTTTTGAAAAGGATCCAACTCAAAGGGCCATGTAAGTGCAGGATTTTCGGGTGATTTATGCTGAGATATTGGTATGTAATCATAACCTGGTGGTAAAGAGACCTGATGTTGAATATTGTGCTGAATAACTAGAGTACTATCGTCTTTATCTGTAAGACCTGCAGAAACAGCAACTTTCCTTGAAGATTCAGTTTGGAAGGTATCGGTGACAATTGGTTCTGCAGTTTCATCTACACGGCGTTTTTTTATCACCTTATTTTCCGGAATAGGACTGCTACCCCTATCTTCAACTCTTAATTCTACATCTGTATCGAGCATAGGCTTATCTTCATCTACATTATTTGGCCCATCTTTCACCTCTCTATTAGCTGCTCTTTTCTTTGCACGATCTTTCTTTTTCTCCTCTCGACTCTTTTTCGGCTTCTTGGTGATAGATTCCAATTTTCCATCGTTCTGGAACACATGAAATAATTCGTCATCATCCATTGTAGCCAGTTGATAAGATTTTGATTCCTTGGATAAATTAATTTCTGGGATATCTTTTTTAGGGAAAAAATGTTAAATTCTAAATCCTTACCCTATTTTCGTTATTTCCTTACCCCCACGTGATCTACGTACGGCTTTTCTCAATTTTAGGCAAATCGTTTTGCTAAAGGAATGGTAATTTGCCCAGTATAATGCTCTACCTCTACCGCATCATTATGAAGAGAGTCAGGGCTCTTACCCGCTGAGATAACTTTTAATATTATAGCGTAAAAAGCAGTGATATGTACACATAGACTCGATCCTCGCCACCTTCTACGTCTGCTTAGAGAAAAGTCACTTTAACAACCTGTATTATCAGGTTTCACAAGGTTGTGCAAAAACATTCGTATCTTAGAAAACTTCGACCCTTTAATAAGCCCTCCATGAAAAATTGAAGAGAGTAAACTTTTTTTCTTTAAGTCGTATTGGTAGCTCTACAAGTTCAACAGAATCGAGGTCTGTTAACTTCCAGAATTTCCTTGGAACAATACCCAGACAAGATGTATTATTATACTCAAACGGATCAAAACTTCCAGATTGAAACTAAGAAAGTGGATTAATTTTTTTCAATTTGGACTCCGAGTATGTTCAGGAGCCACTCCTCTTGGGAAACACAAAGATTCATATAATGCTGAGGCTCATGGAGCTCTACAAGGTCTGCGGGCAGCAATTATACTCCCTTTTGCATTTTTTTCAAACGATGATTGGGTTTTTCTAGATAATTTAGACGTTGCAAGAAAACTACTGACTACAACATTGAAAACGTCTCAATCCATGTTCTGGACTTCACCAAGGAAGCAAAGAAATGGAGAATGAGTTCATGCCTTCCACACACCCGGGAGGGGTAGAACATAATGTACTAGGTTCCTGGAAATTTAGGAATTGAAGGAAAGAACTCGCTGAATTTGAAGCCAAGAAAGGAACGGCTTTTATTGACTTAACTTCTTCTTAGTACTCTATTACAGCATTAGAGCAATGGCACTACATTCAACAAAAGCAAATAAGAATTAATTGGTGGAACAGCAATATTCTGAATAATTACGCGCAGCTAGAAATTAAAACTGCTCCCAACTTCCCTAAAGAGCTTTTGCTAAGCCGGAAAGCTTTAGGGCAATTAATCGCTGCCAGAAATGGCCATGGAGAATTCGCAACTTATCATACTCGTTTAAGGCACAACGAAGCAAATTTGAACTGCCATTGTGGGTCACCCAAATCCCTTAATCACTTTCTATTTTGCTGTATCCTATACCGACGCGGTGGTCGTCTTCTAGGATCTACTAATCAACTCTTCTCATTTCTTCCGGTACTCTAGAAGGAGCTAAAGTCCTAACTGAATGGCTGGAAAAATCTGTCATCGGTGACACAAGATCTTTCATGTATTTCATAGTTTTATTTTTATATTTATGATATTACATAGCTTAGCTTACTGCACAATAGTCCTTTGGTTGCAGTTTCAGACAACGCGATACAGCTAAGTAATTTAAACATAGTTAGATTCTAAACTCTAGAGCTTCGGCTCTAGCATCCTACGCCTCGACCGAGATAATTGATTATTTGCCGAAACAAAAAATCATCACCTAGACGTTAAATAATATTTATTTATTTAATACTAATTTACACCAAGTAGGCACGCGGGAAATTCCCGGCTTCAGGCCTCCCAAGGGGCATTTGGCGTGCCTGCGTAGCCAAAGGCCACCAGGCATGTCAGATTTTCAAGTGACATGATACATCTATAAAATAGCTTGATAAGCTCAAGGGTGTTTTGGGTAACCTTATTACACCTATAATTACAATAAGCACACAAATGATAGTAAAGTCAACACAGCATTTGCTGAAACAAATAACCACAATTCTATTCACTTAAGGCCATAACCCAAGCGTGGAAAGCTTTTGCTCCTTCCGCTGACCCCAATACCCATATTAAAAATTTTCCCCTACGTCCTATTCCATGTTGAATTCGATTTCTAATTCTTTTATTTAGTCTACTGGTGAAAAAAGATATTGTGGTGACTTTTCGCAACCACAAGAAAAGTTAAGTTCTGCTTCAGTATGGTGGAATCGACGGTGGTACGTTTCTGGAGCAAGCCGACAGTAGGTTTCCAAGGCTGATTCTCGGTAGTGAAAATAATTCCGACTGAAATTTGGAGCTAATCTTTATTTCTAAATCTTTGTAGCGTTTCAGGGCATGGGAGCTCCAATATGAAACTAACAAGTAATTATACCTTTCGCTCAGTAACCTTGTTGCTTGTGCTGTCGATGCTTTCGTATATTGTGTATCTAGACTGCAAGCTTCTTTAGCCAAAGTATCAGCACGCTCATTTCCCAAGATCCCTTGATGTCCTGGGACCCATCTCACTAATACAGCACCTACATCCGTTACGGTGATCCCTCCTATTTCTAACCATATTCCACGAAGAGACTGAAACTCCTGAATCCGAGTAGAGCTTGAGGGAGTTGGGCTATCCGTATGGAGTCGAATAGCTGCTTCCTCATTGTCGAGACAAAAAAAATACATTTCTAGCGAATCAAAGCATCCAGTGAGAGCATGCCGCTCGTAGCCCTGACACTACTCCAAGTGCTTCAGCGTCATGTACTTAGGAATTCCGGCCAAGCGGTATCCTTACGTACAGTAGCTCTTGAGATCCACGGTATACACAGTATCCACTCCCGCCATTCCATTCTTATCCTTTGATCTATCTGAGTTAACAACAAAATCGAACGGGCTCAGAAACCGTGCCCAGAGGTCATAAGAGCAAAGATCAGTCTCTCGTCTAGTAGCTCCAATTTGTTGGCGAACAGATTCACGTTCCAATGAAACCCAAGGTGGTCTATCAGTTTTATTTGACAGCTCAATTGCCCGTCTGCGTCGTATTCAATTAAGTTGCTCAGAATTTCACCTTCGATGAAGGAAATGATTGGGATTAGCTGCTGATATTCGAACGGCTAAGCAGTCGTGGATATGGTCAAGCCATGCATTTCCTGATCCTCATCTAGTTTCGCGAAGAAGTGCAGGGATAGAAAAGGTTTTGTAGATTGGTAGGACTGCACGTGTAGCCCGGTTGATAGCAAGCTGCACTTGCTTTAGTACCCATTATGATGTTTGAGGACCACACCAATTTTCTGCTGCAAACAAAAGTGTGGCTAATGTACAGCCGTGTACAGATTGCCTTATTAGACCTGGAGAAATCCTACGGGTAGTATTACACACTCGACGTACATGATTAGTCACAATACGGGGTCTATGAAAAGTTTAAAGGAGATTCAATGTACTTCCTCTCAGTATGGAAGTAAATAAGTTCATTATAGCATTAAGCTGAACTCCGTTTTCGCTTGCCCAAAGTAGTGAACTATCTAGCTGTTTTTGCAGTTTTGCATGACATATTTCTAAAGAGGTGGCTGAGGAAAAGAAAGCTGCGTCATCAGCATATCCAAAGCAACTTCGTGAGGTCCTTAGTAGTGATTCAATATAAAGATGAAAGATGAACGGGGAAACAGGGGATCCCTGTGGAGCCCCACAGAGTATAGGTAGTGGCTCAGTTGTGATCCGGTCAGGACGAATGCACACTGATCGTTCAAATAAAAATGACATTACCCATCGAATAAGACAATTAGGCCACCCTTGTGAGCGTAACCTGTAGATTAGACGATTCGGAAGAACTCCGTCAAAAGCCCCCTTAATGTCAGTAGGGACAATACCTGCGATTTTCCTTTCCTTCCATACCTGTCGTATATCACAGAGAAGATCTGTGGTTGAGTCGGAGGCTGAGCGATAATTGATAGCGTAGCTTGATCTCGTGCCGGTATCTGAAGTTGAAAAGACTATTAAGAGAGTTGACGGCCAATAATTCGTTCTAATCCTTTACCCAAGCATGAAAACAGTGAAACTGGCCTATGTGATTCACGAATCGATCGATTTCTTCTGCCTGACTTGGTGAGAATGATGACCGTAGCTTTCAAATGTGATATACACAATTCGGAAACTTTATGGAACTGCCATCTTCGCTCACAAAAGGAAAATTTTTCTCCGGCGATTGTCTGTAGAATGAAAGAAAGCCA
>PEDP01000412.1:0-25436 GCA_002918395.1 Erysiphe pulchra | reverse complement strand
CTAGGATTTGGAGACTAAGGTACTAGGAGAGCGACTAGGACTATGAATATATGTATAATAGATAAGTAAAGTAGGCCTGGGGACTGAGGGATTGAATAGATATATTCGTTTCTTAGAATCTAGGGATAGACGAAAAACAAAGCGTAAAGAACTCTTGCTCTTTGGGCTTTGTTCATATTTATATACATGATAACCTCTAATAAACCTAACCGAAATTGCAACTACAATGTAAACAATAAATTAAAAATAAACAAGCGCTGTCCTAGCAACGTAATGCCTCAGGAATAAGGTAGAAAAGATGTTACTATCTTACAATGAGTAAGATTGTTATTTTATGGCTTCGTGGGGAGTTTATCTAGTACTGGAAATTCAGCGATGACTCTAGCTACACATCTTGCCATTATTGCTTTTAGATCCGCTGCAGTTTTAGAAGTCAGATTGTGTAGGTTTTGAGTACCGGCTTTTTGCGAGGCTAATAGGGCGGTTACATTCTCATTTGTACTGATAATGGAGAGACGATGAGTTTGTGGAGGGTCCGTGTTGTGAAGGGACTTAATGTGACCATTGAGTGCTTCAGAGTTCTCTGTAACTAGCAAAAATAGATTGGTTAAAACCTTGAGTTTGCTTCTAGGTGTAGGCAGATGTGTTTTGAGGCTCTACCCTGTCAATTACAAGTTTAAAAATCAAAATATTTATAAATTTTTGATTACAACTTTATTTCATATGGGTTTGGTGTTGGGCTTTAAAGCTTAAATAGATGGGAATGTAACAGTACACCTAAAAGTATGTTTTGTAGCCTGATAAAACATCAAAGTTTAAGCTTTTTTACTTAGTTTCTAGGTTTCTATTATAACAATTATTTTTTCAATCTTTTTATTCCTGTTCAGCTAAAATTAACCATGCATAGAACCAAATTTGAGTCAATTGTAAGTAAGGCTATGTTCAGCAACGGCTATACCGAACAAGCAAGCAAGTTGGAACAGCTGAATCTAAGAATATCTTCAACGTTGTAATTGAACGAACTATTTTATTCTTTAGAAAATTGTAACATTCATAGGAATTAAATAGTTTGAGGAACTTGATTAATATTAAAATGCGTATTTCCACTAAATAATTGGAATAATTAAAACGCTACATATCAATCTCTTTTGTAACTATTAACAATATTTCTAGTGCTCGAAATTTCTTGACAATCAATACTATAAGTTTGATTTACCACTGACTAAGAGTAAAATATTTTAGCTATTCGAAAGAGCTAGAAATTTTAATGTTTATCAGGATCCCAAGACCGCACGATTATATCAAAGGAAAGAGGAAAGCCAACTTCGAAGTTTCCCCTTTAAGACGATCTTTACTTACATAGATAACGCCTATTCCCTTCTCTCTGTCTTTTAATCCAGTCGAATTCAATAGTATTCCAATTCTCGAAACTCCAATTAGATCCTGTCCAGCCACACAAATACTAGCTTATTATCGTTGAGTAATCTTTAAATTTGTGACAACAAACGTATCACACCCTTCATCATGAATATTTTCTTCCTGAGATAGTCATTGGATTTGACGTTTTTTATAGAGAATGCTTGAAGATATGGAGTAGAGATGAAGCGCTGGGTTAATTTTTACGAAATTAGTTGAGAAATCTAAAGTGTAGAGCTTTCGGATAGATGGATGATTTGACATACAGAGTAACGGAGGTATAGAAAGAAAAATAATTGAATAATACATAAGACATGAGTGCACATAGAACTTGAATGAACACTGAGGATCTTCAAGTAACAGAAGCTATAGGATTCAACTACAATACAATTAATACAGTCTAAAATTTCAGAGATTGTCTTTTGTTCTTGGATCTGGGATTTTCAGAGTTAAATCATCCAGATTTGGATCCTTTGCAATGAGAACCAAAAAATATTATTACAGTGATGAACTATTTTATGTTTTAAAGATATTCATTTTTTTCGATTTCTTACTTCCTGTACCACATTCTAGTTCTGTGTCGAGTTAGTGACAATCATTTCACTCGTACTCCCGCTACTTACATTTTTGTATGTCGCATCTTTTTCTGCAGTTGAAATATTCCGTACTGTAATCCAATTAGTCTTATATTATAGTGAAAGAAAAATAGAGAAATGACCATTAAAGCCTCTGCAGTAGGAGGGCATCCAGGTACATAGATATCGACTGGAACAATGCGGTCACATCCTCTCGTAACACTATAACTATAATGATAGTAACCACCACCATTTGCGCAGCTACCCATTGAAATAACCCATCGAGGCTCTGGCATTTGATCGTATACTTGCCGTAACGCTGGAGCCATCTTGTTTGTAAGAGTACCTGCAACAATCATAACGTCCGATTGACGTGGAGATGCTCTAAAGATTATACCTAGACGGTCTTGGTCATAACGTGGAGCTGAAAGATGCATCATCTCGACCGCACAGCATGCAAGGCCAAATGTCATGGGCCATAGAGAACTTTGCCTGGCCCAATTTGCAACTTGATCGAGTGTTGTTCCATATATATGTTAGTCGATGGGCCAGATTTTTTATTATTCTAGACATACAGAGCATATTGCATGACACCCTTTTTCTGCTCTTGACTCGGTAAAGGCACCTCACGCCTTACTTTCCCAGTTACACTTAATGGCGGTGCCGATAAAGATGTGGGTTTTGCTATTTCATTGTGAGAGACTGTGCTGGTTTTGATTTGAGAAGATGAAATTGAGGCAGTCGACTGTCTAATGATTACCAGTCGTGTCGCAGGTATTACTGAATTCTTTAGTTAGGATTTTATGTTTGATCTTTAGAAAGCATTTTTCCCTCATTACCTCGTAAGCCTGATGTACACTTTCTTCTAACGCAAGACAGCATTTTTCTTAATTCAGACCAAAGAAGTTATTCATGGAACTTTTACCAAGAGCTATTAAGATGCACATGGTTGTATAATCAAAGTGTGTAGCATAATCAGAACCGTCATGATTGGCTACATTCTGCCTGACACGAGTGATTATAATAATGGCTAGCTAATCATTACATAATTTCCTCTCCAAGGGGGGCAAGGCGGAAAAGTATAACACTCTTTTTGATTAGTAAGTCGATTCTGGCGTAAATGTTAATATACAAATCCCCCACCACCTATTTACTGCGTTACGAGTCATATACCAAATCAAAACTCTTACTGAGCTGAATGTAAATATACAGGTCTCTGCTGTAAAAATTAAGAATTGGAGACAAAAGGAAATTTTAAATTTGTGAGCTAATTTTATTTTTAAACCATTCGATTTAAATTTTTTTCGTGAGTAGTTAGAAGTTGTATTTCGCAATGTAACTTCTGTGCAAAAGCTTGGTGGGGTTACCGGGCCATGGTCAACCGATGAAATTAAGTTGGTCGTCTTTATTAACACACCTTAGCGCCCAATAGATTTTTTCTTATATAAACTAGATCGCCTACTCGGTACTTTTGACAAATTTCATGCCACAATAATTTTTCTATCACTGTATGATGACTCACATAGTTCTATGAATAATGTAGTTGCATATAAAATAAAATCAGTGTATTTAATTCACTGTTTGAAAATTTTATCGAAACTCAGTGCGATGGTTCCTACTGTCTAGTAGGGAATATATGTGAGAAGTTAAATACCTACTTTATGATGAAATGAAACTGCTATTTCAGTATCTCAACCGACAGTGGCCATATACCATAAAAAGTTACTAAAGAATCTATCACATGGAGTCAACTAAAAGAATTTCTTCTGGTCCTCTCAGATTAACGAAGCTGAATTTGAATAAATTCTCATTATTTATACGCAAGGCAATGAGTTCAGAATCATATCTATCATGCTGCTTAGTAGAGGTGAGTTAAGTAACCTATCAGTACTTTCAAAATTTTCTCATTTCAGGATAATGTCTTTGTTTTCATTCAAATTTTGTTACAATGGGGATTGAGTATGGCTTCAACTATAAATGCTAGAACAGTTCGTCGACAATAACCAAGGACGAACTGCGTGGACAATGAAGCTAGATTAAAAAAGTTAGATATTGATGGTATATCAGTATTGTCCCAAATAAAATAACTGAAAATGATGAGATACTTCTCTATGTTTCTTCAGGAAACTTGGAATATGTCTATCATTTCTGGGAGACATCAAAAGCACTTTCCTACTGATTGATAAATTTTATGTTAATACTTGTGCATACTGGTATTTGTAATCTGATATAACACATCAACTCATTTAATATTTATAGGAAGAACAGAAAGAAGAATTTCTAGAAATATTTGTAGATATAAGATGTATGGAAAATGTATATCCATGAAAAACTACCAACCAACTTCGAATATGAGACCCAAGATATATTACAACTATGAAATTTGGGCAAACAAAATGCTACTACTTCGGCGTCGATGATACACGTTCATCACCTTAAAGATCATTAAAATTATGAGAAGCATATTTTTACAAGGGTACAGAGCCTTTGATATTTGAAGTAGTGAGCTTGAAGCTTGAAGATATGGGCTGAGTTCTGAAGAGAATAATTAGTGACTGCCCAATAAACCAAAACAAACAAATAACGGTACGCCAACAGCTGCAATTAATAAACAGATTAACTTGATGCCAATTAAATGGCCAGCTATCTCAGTATTCAGATCAAGTACAAAGGAGTATCAAGTATGGTATTAAATAAATTTATGGGTGTAATGTGACATCTTGCACCAGCATATTTTTCAACTATCTGACTTGTGAATATTTACAATTTTGTTACAACAATCTTCGTAAATCAACGATCACTGTGATGCTACATGGCTCATTAATTAAACATAACTTGAGATGCATTCAGGCTGTAGCTGTCAATGAATCATACATGTTAGGACAAAAATGATGAACAAACAATTTTATTTCTATTTTATAAATGTAGATACTTCAGTTTTAAGAGGAGCAAACTAATATGTAATTTCTCAAACTCGAAGCTCGTCTAAAAACTAAAACTAAGCAAATTTACTAAGTAATTTACCTAAAAATATAGAAGACGACCTTATCCCAAAATTTCTCAAAAATAAATGGGCTTTAGATATATTTGAGAATATCCGGATCAGTCGTACTATTAAATTCTTAGAGTCCTAACTGGTTTCTTTATTTAATAAGCTACAGAAGTTATGAACTTCTTTTTGGGAACATCAATTGTAAATGTATAAATAACAGATACATACAGGGACCGAGTGATGGGACTATGTGAGGTAAAGATTTACACTGGTAAGTCGGCCTAAGACTATTTGGAGCTCCCTGATAAATAATAAACCAGTTCTAATTCGATAACATAAATTTTGGAATAAGATCAAATTCATTGCATATCTACTCTTCTAAATCCCTAATATACGATAAATTAAGGGGATGATACAAGCCAAGAAAAATATCTAGGAAATAGTGCTAACCTTCCTGCTGAATAAGAGCCAGAGTTTGCAATGACTGCGCTAAATCTAATTAACCGTAAATCAATTGGTTAGCTGTTACCATTATCGACACTTTATCCAGTTTTATCTATTCAAGATAGCGGTAAGTTACACGCTTTAAAGTATCTAGAAGCACGGCATACGTACTAGATAAATCTAACTCTAATAGTGAAAAGTTAAAATTTGGAACAAAGACAGGAAATTTGGTTGGATACGACTCCCAGAGTCTATACAAGATTTTACCACTCGATGAAGAAGCAGTAATTGAAATTCGTGATGTCATATTCAACCAGATATTATCATTTGAAAAGAAGATGACAAAATCTTACTGAAGACTCAGCTCCACTTTTTGACTTTTCAATTGTGCCGTTAGCATCTAATATTCTTTTTGAAAACGGGGATATACCAATTGGAAACAATGAGCCGAAGAATATTGTGATTTAGCGACAATGTAGGGAAGAGAGTACATACCTTGTATGAGGTTATATGGACTTTAGAAGATAACTATAGTGACTGAAGGATGAATATATTTTTTAACTATTTTCTGATACTATCGCTAAATCACAATAGGTTATGAGCCCGGGGTACTTCCCTGTGGCTAAGTATTGATGTTCACCATTTTACAAGATCAAAATGGGAAAAGACGAAAATGTAGTTATCCTCGGTTCTGGCACCAGCTTCACTCGCTGGGAGTCAAATTTTCAAGCCGCCCTTGTGAAGAAAAAATGCCTTAGTCATGTATTCCATGACATTGAAGGCGTTAGATCTATCACTCGCCCAATATCACCGATTCGAGATCTTGAGGAATCTGGAATCCGAAGAAATATATTTAGGAACATTGGCTAGATATGAGAAAGATTTGACTGAATGGATCGAAGGTGAAATGATGGCCAATTATGCACTCTTCTCAAGAATGAGTAAAGGTGTATTGCCATAATCCATAAAAAATATGAAGGCCAAACAACTGTTCGATCATGTTGCAAAGTCTCGGGAAGAGGGCGCTACTGTGCCATATCAGTCAGCTATGGGAAACTTATTGAATACCAAGTTTACAACAACTGCGAAAGACTACTGCGGCAACTTCATGTGGAATTATATGGGAGTTAATAGTGCAGCAGAATCTATGGTTCCTCGATCATCAAATTCTGACACCGTTAATCCCTTTGTTATTCCACATGGTGTCGCAAGCCATCTTTTCATAATTGGTACGGAAGCAATTGAGTGGTTGTCCACTTGGAGGCAAACCAAAGTTTTTGATAGCAATAATCACTATGTATCCCTAGAGACTATGATGTCAACCTTAAGACAAACTAGTGCAGGACAAATGGAAACAATAGGAAGGGTGGTGAAATTGAACGAACTAAGTGGAAATATGAGTAGTAAGCCAAGAGTTTTGGATCCGAACAGTCGATGTGATCTCTGTAAGCATCCACATAAGAACAGTTAATGCTACAAACAACATCCAGAGCTTGCACCAAAATCAAAGGGTAAAAAGAAAAGAGGGAAGAAAGGTAAAGCAAAAGTTTCAGCGGGTAAAGAAATCTTTGACGACAAAGATAACAGTGATGAAGATGATGGTGTTAGTCTAGCTACCGTAGCAAAAATATCCCCAGCTAGCTTTAAAAATAAAAATCCTTTACTGTATGATACTGGTGCTTCGCATCATTTCATCCGTGTCAAAAAAAACTTTATTACCCTCAAGAAACTTGCAAATCCGTTTGAGTTTGATCAAGTAATTGGCAAATCTGTCCTGACTCATTAAGGAACTTGTCAGCTAAAAGTCGGTAACATTTCTCTTGATCTTCACGACTCTCTTTACTCACCCAAATCTTCGTGCAATATCATATCAGGATATCAAAAGTGGAAATGGATAGAGAGCTATACCCCTCATATGACGTTTAACGAAAATGAAGTTTTTGGAGATCAACTCGACTCTCTTGATAAACAAAAAACCATTTTATATTGGACTAGCGATAATACAGAATGGTAGAAAAGATTAGAAATACCGTACAACATCATTCCTCATAATAATCAAACTCCACATGAGTTTGAGGGGGGAATCAATCATATCAGTCAGAAGAGCACCAACCATTTAAAATACTAAGTAAAGATATACCATATCTAGTACCGGAAGTGCCATCGATATCAGAAGAAAATTGGCCACAGCAACAGGATGATCGACTAGAAACACATGCACGATCCATCTCACCAGCTTTGGTAAATAATCTAAACGACAAAACCCCGAGTAAGAGGGTACGACTTAACAGTCTACAAGACGACCAAGCGTCGCAATCATCAGACGGCATAGGAAGTATAGACCAAGAAGATCAGGGGGAGCTTGAAATAATGGATAGATCTCCAATACATGATGAGATGAAGTATGATCAAATAATGACAGGATGGGACGGAGTAGCCCCGATAGCAGGTAAAAAGTGCCAACACTCACCAAGCCGAGATACAATGCATATGCGAGGCAGAGTAGTTCGGCTTGAAGGACCTAAATATGATAAGATAATATTAGGAAGTTATTTAATTGTCCTGTGCAATTATCTAATGATTAAAGTAACAGTTCAAGTATTTAGAAAGTATTAAAAAACCGATCCCCCTCTACAATACAGGATTTATCTACTTATATACAAAAAATCAAGTAATCGTCCTTGTATCACGAATTGGGATGATATGATGTCATCAAGCTTATCCATTCCAACAATTATGACAGATAATGAATGACTGGATGGGATGAGGTACCCCCTCAGGCAGGTCAGAAACGGCCACGTTCACCTACTAAAGATAATTGTCACATGCGTGGTAGAAGAATAGGACTAGAAGGACCTAAGTATGACTATATAATGACCGGATGGGAAGAGATACCTCAAACATCATGACAGAAACGTCAACACTCACCAGACGAATCCATTACACTCAGTAAACGCGGCCGGCCTATCAAAAGAGTTGACTATAGAAGTTTGCATCACGGTAAGATTGCAAAGAATATATCTGATACTAAGAGTTGAAATGAAGCTATGGATGGTCCAAAAGCAAAGTACTGGCGAGAGGCAGCAGAGGAAAAACTTCGATTATTAAAGGATACGGGTACACTTCAAGTAATTCACCGTTCGAAACTACCAAAAGGACGCACATTAATGAAGTGTAAATGGGTATTTAAGAGGAAGTTTCTTGCGGATGGATCTCTGGAAAAGAACCGAGCTAGGTGTACAGTAAAAGAATTCACACAACGTCGTGGCATAGATTACAACGAAACATTCGCACCCACTCCGAGGCCGGAGATCGGTCGGATAATGTTGGTCTTGTCGCATATCTTCGGATGGCACAGACGCCAAGGGTACGTTCCAGTTGCCTTCTTAAATCTTGATCTGGACATGGATTTGTATATGAAGATGTCGGAAGGATATAAAATAGATAACCATATAATGCTTATAAAGAAAGAGCTTTATGGACTAAAACAAGCGGCAGCTCTTTGGTACGATGATGTGCGATCATTCCTAGCTCAGCTCTGAAATTGTTTCCGACCACAGTTGATGTTTGTCTATATACAAACAATAAAAAGACCTTGTTTGTTCTCATCCACGTTGCCGATTTTCATGCTATAGGACCAAACCTTAATGAAGTCGAAAATCTGATGTAATCATTATTCAAAAAAAAAATCACAATTAAGATTCAATTTATATTGGGCAATTTTACGTAGATCAAAATCAAATTAACTTTGAAAATAATTACTGTAGAGCTAATTCACTAGAAAACTCCCTAAATTCGGAACTTTCTTCTCAAATAGAACTTGTATACTTGATTACTGAAAACTATATGCATGAAGATATCATTCCAGCGATGGGATCTCAAGCTTCTGCGATGTGGATTACATAATTATCATTCAAATCACTACGATAATTACCAGAGCCGTAATATGATGGATTAAACGTTTACTGAGCCTTTCGACATGGACATGATCGAGATTTACCACCATTCTTGCAGTTACATTCCCCCAAGTCTATGAAGGTTAGGGAAGGCGTCTCACCATTCTGAATATGTTGATATGATGAAAGCGGCATTTTAGGTGGTGGAATGAACCTATTATGTGCTTTCATTCTTTCTAATCCCATCGACTCATGCTGTGTGCTAGGAATACCCGTATTTACAGCATGAGAATTAATAAATCTATTTAGTCTCATGTTACTACGAATATAAGGTTCCTGGACTCGCAATCCAACTCTATTGACGACCTACGAAGGTTATTAGACTATCCGCTAAATATCAAAATCTTTTAATTTGATAGTCAATTCGTCCGTCCGTCTTCGTTATCAGATTAGGATTTAGCTATTGACAATACAGAATTGTCAAATTTTTTTGGTATACACCCATACAAAATGACATAGTGTAGCCCTCATTCCTTTCTTTCGTTTCTCATTTTGCTCTCTTAAAAGTAAGAGTGTTAGAATAGGTAAAATTTGCAAAACCCTACCGTAGAGCCTTTAGCCTGCTCCGCGTGTGAATTGTGTAAAAGCAATATTACGATGTTAAGTAATGTCACCCACGTAGCGATTCGGGTAAAGTGGTCCTAGTTTTCTTGGAAAATCAGCAATTTTTGAAAAGCTGACTTCAGGCCAGCTTTTCAGTCCAGCATTGAAAGAATCTGCAATCATAAATGCTGGAAACAGTTTCTTTATGATGGGAGTGAAATTTAGAATATGAGATCCCCTCGAATTGTGGTAAAATTACGGTCGAATTAAGATCAAAGCGCCGCGAAGAATATGGACGACTTGCTTTACCAAAGCTTCTCGAAGTAAATTTAAATTGTTTTATGAATAGCTGAAATTATGGAGGTCTACATGGCTTAGAGAGTCGTAGATCTCTGATTTGTCCAACTTGTGCAGGAGAACATACAAAGAAGCAAATGAAGACATACCGTCAGGTAGGAAAAAGAGAGTACCAATCTGTACAACGAACTAGAATTACCGAAGAATTAGTTGCTTCAGCTGGAAATTCAATTTTTAAATTGAAAATCAGTCATGATTTAGAAGTTGCTATTAAAATTGACAATATTCTAGCGTCTCATATCGAAAATTCGAAGGATGACGATATTATGAAGCAATCCAAAGAGTTGCTATCCCCTCTAGGACTTTCTCAATTTGATCTTAATTAATGTAGGAAGAGTTCACAAGATTTATCGTTAACTTGTGGCTGCGAAGTAAGAACTGATGTATTCTTGATTGAAGAGCCCCGTAGTCTGACCGTACGAAGGTGCACCCATAATATGATCTTTATTTTCCCTTTTGAGTAGAAATTATTCGGCCTCGGGCGGTAACGTACATTAGAAAAGATCCCAAGACTTTAAATTTCATCTAGAAACATCTACCCTCTTCAACTGGTGATTACTGTTGAGTAGAAATAAATGAAATTCTGTTTTTGAACGTCTATAAAGTACCACATGACCCGACTGCTGTACGACCACTGTTAAGTTTAATACCTACATCCAGATCAAGATCAATTGCGATTGCGATTGGTGACTTCAACTCTGTTTATCGGACTTGGCAACTAAGTGCCAGCTATTATTGCGAACAAGGAGAGGAAATAGACAGATAGGCGGAGGAGCATAATTTCACTTATCTTATAGTATGAGAACCGAATCATTGTGCCGGAAACACACTGGATCTAGTAAAAACTAATATTAATGATGAAATGGCGTGGGTTGGCTCAGAGGAGTGTATGGTATAGTCAGCAACTACCTCCCAATATGTGGCTTTGTACCGAATCTTAGGGAATCAGTATCGGCCTTGGCTACTTCTAGCGGTAAAATTTGCGTATCGAAGGCGAGCTTACCACGATTTCCTCGGATGGTGTCACAAAGGCTGCCTTTACTTTGATCCTTAAACACTACAGAAGGGTCAGAAAAGTTTACTCGGAATATAAGTTGGGCCCTTAGAAATGTATTAAAAGCAGTCGACAAGCGTTCTACCAAGAAAAGTAGAAGATATGCACTATGCTGGACCCTTGAATGTAAAATTCCCCACTTAGACTATGGAGAAGCGATGGAGAAATTTGAACACAGTGTACAGGCGAGGGTTTTCAAAGTCTTTGCAAAAAGAGAACACTAGAAAAGTAGATCAGAGAATATGAGATCCCCTCGAATTGTCTTAAAACTCATACGATGGGCGGCTCCTCGAAACTCCAGTATCAATCCTCGCCTTTGACGTGTTTTAATTTTACGAAACTATTCTTTAGCACGATTTTCAGCATTCGATGACCTTCTTCCTTGCATATTGATAGGAGAAGACCATATATCAGAGCATGAGCTTCGTGCCTGTACTATTGGCAGTGAGAATACTAGCCCAGGAGCAGATCAAATGTCGGTTGAGCTACTTTCAGCTCGCTGGAATAATTTAGAACCTCACATTACATAACTTTTTCGAGCATATCCTTTTCTTGGGTTAAACTGGCGGGAATTGTATTTCTCCCAAAACCCGTACGTAACTCTTCGTCGATGAAAGATGCAGACCAATTGCTTTGCCGTCTTTTCAAGGAAAGGATTGGAGTGGTCTCTCGCCAAAGGAATATCTCATTGTCTCATCTTGTCATTATTTAGGATATTATTGGTCGACAACAATTTGGAGCACTGCCTGAACATTCAGCAAGTAATCTTATTTTACGTGTGGTACTCAACATTGAGAAAGGTAAGACATAAATCTTGTTACGCTTGATTTGCGAGGAGCTTTTGCTGCAGTTCTTCGCAACAGGTTGATAAGCCATGCTGCGCAAACTCTTCCTAATCCTCAAAAATTGACGAGCACATTCTTGTTCACCTACGCGGGGGGGGGGGTTAAATGAGAGCTAGTCAACAGGTTGGATCCTGGTAAATATACAGATTTAGCTAAATTCTAATTCAGCTTACAGGGGTATTGGCCTATGATGTAACAAAGTTTTTAGAGAATAAGTTGAACAAATATTGATGGTGATATTACGATTGAACTCTAGTTATGAAGCAAATCTGACGATTTTTGTAGGGTTTCTGATTATTAATCCTCACGTACTTTTTTTATACAAGGTTGGGTTGGTGTTCCAGGTCAGCCACAATGCCATACCTTAATCAGCCCCAATGACTATTTTCGCACCTAGATTCTTAGCGTTATCATTTCTAACACCTCATAAGGTTATAACAGGAGAAGCTAAATGGCTGCGAAAAGATAGAAGTTGCAATACCTGCCTTACCTCTGTGGGATTTTATTTCTTGTCAAGGCACTAATCACGGCACAACTTATCAAATTTAGCATCAAAAATCAATTTAAAAAGGGGTTTGCCAATTCCGACAAAATACAGATGTGGCTGGTGAGGCCCGACTTTTACTTATCTTTAATTGGTCAGACTGCTTCTAAATCTCCTAACTTGCTCTTTCCTTGTTTCATTGGTTGATTTTTTAGGACCAATGAAAATCAAGATACCGTTGGTCCGGAAACGATTATCTGTATATCTAATGTTGATATCAATGAGAGGTGGAGAATGGACTTGAAAAGCACTGCATGAGATCTGTTTCGTGGGCTTGGAGGTGACGAAGACTTATTCGAACCTAGAACAGCAGCTCAATGAGCCTACATGAAAATTTTAAAGATAGAAGAATTAATAGCTGCTGACGTCAAATGACGAGAAGAAAACGCGTTTGTCAATGTAGATACAGCTAGTAATGCTCAAGAGCAACAAAGGTGTAAGTGGAAACGAGAGATTAGAAATTTGAATAAAATATCCTTTAAATAAAAATGTAGTGATTGGAATTAATGAAGTTTTTGTAATATCTCGAATCATTTAGGTGAAAATGGAACGAACGACTCATGATGGAAACAATGTTTTCTCCAACGTCGCACAGCCATAGTGGGCTACATCATATTAAAGTTTGTGTTAAATAAGGAAAAAGTTTCTGTGTTAAATAGGAAACCCCTTTAAATATTGAATTTTATTCATCCAGTATTTCTCTTCAGAAAAGTCTCACATGAACTAAGTGACAAAAAGTCTTGAAGTACAGCTTATTGACCCCTGTTACTAGAGTTGTGTCGGCGTGAGATTTCAGACCTACTCTTACTGGAAGACAAGGCTGGGGCACTAAAGCCTATGGGGATTAGCGCTAGTCTTTGCAAGAGTTGAACATTTTACTATTTGTATTATTTGCGACGATTCAATTTCAAAGTAAACATGAGAATTTGCAATGAAATTTACTGTCTGATTAAAATAAACTTTTAGATTAATTTATTAATGCTAAGATTGATAAGTTGTGCCGTGATAAGTGCTGTGACAGGGAATACAACCAACCCTACATAGGATGGGTAGGTGTTGCATTTTCTACCTTCTTGTGGCCATGTAGCTTTTCTCTGAACAAAATAATGGGTGCTAAAGTGCTCATTTTGGCAGAATGGTAAATTTTCAATACGCTCTCATTTTGTATGTGTTGTTAATTTGAAAACTCTGACTTGATAAATAAATCATATGTCAGATCTCCATAATTGTATGACATCAGAGAAAGGCACGCATTCCGAATAATGTGAGCTTTTACAATTTATAGTCAAGAATCACAGCCACGCGAGGCCGATCAGTTAATGACGTAATCTTGTGAAAACAAGACTAACGGTTGACAGGGATGTGGAATTGTCTACGCCAGCAACAAATGGGGGTGAAATTGAATATTAAAAATTGTCCCCAACAAGAATGATTCTTGGCCCCACATATATTACAACACGGTATGATATTATTATAGACCCCAGCAAGTTGCTGTAGCAACTGAACATCAAGAACCAATCCGCACTCCTCGCTCTGCTTTATATCCATGCATAACGCACGGACAATAACCATAAATTTTGCGGGGATAATTCTTATATAATGGCTTACCTTGCTATCGGTACTTCTTCCATCAAGTAGATAAAATCGTTATAACATAAGGTCGACGGTATTTTAAATAATATAGTTTCTGGCAAAACCATCCAGAAGTGATCAAACTTTATAGAAGAGGTTCTTTCACATATCTACATAGGGCGATGCTACTGCTTTTCGGTTAAGAAAAATCCACAGGCATACTCGAAATTCTCAAAATAGCTTATATCCTTTTGGCTTCGATGAGCGTATTCTTATCCTATCTTTTGACCTAATATCAATAAAGTATATCACGCATTGGGGGAAGCTAAGCACCGAGTGAATGAGAGGACTGAGAATTCCGAGTTTTAGTTCTCTCTAGTAGCACGGTGTACACCTCTCAGGAGGTCTAGATATGATCATAAGAGGACATTACCGCACCGGAGATTATGTGATGTAAATTCTGATCCTCAGATATATTTCTTGGCGCAATAAACTTGAAAAGTAAAATTCATCATCGGTAAGCTACGATAGAGAAAAGATAAATAAAGAGTTGAAAATTTATGATTGAAGCAAAGCATTTTTATCATTATATAATATGAACTATAATATATACCTTCCTAAGGTGGACAATTACTTTTCTTCATGCTAGCGCCGATTTTGGCGAGTTGATTTTGTCTCTCCACTGTCATCATGGGAATTTGATACCAACTACCATCCTACCCTCTAAGTGCGGACAGACGATAACCTCTGCATATATATATAAACATATATGAAGGATTCCGTTGTGAATCCGTGGAGAGTTTGCTTAACGTTTTTTTGCAACCCCTCCTAAATCCAAAACGTCAAGCGACAGCCCCACAGTCTCAAAATACATACTACGACGCCTAGAAGACATTACAGTTAGTGGCGGTCGTTTCTCTTTGTAAAGAGGCCTGGCCTGCCCTTTTATGATGGGTCAAAATCTTTCGGAACCAGTAACTGAAAAGGTATGTCAGTTTCCTCTCAATATATTCTGTCGAGACTGTATTTTTCGTTCTAAAGCCCTGTTTGTAACTGAACTTGTTTCCGCCTCCAATATATACATTGATACCCTCGTATAACAAATTTTAATCATCGATTTCTCAATGTTCGCAAATTTTTAGAGTCACTACCAATTAGATAACGGGGTTTTCAGTCTAAGAAGATGAGGAAATCATCCATCTTATAACTATTTCTGTAAAGCCTCACAACGATGAGCCTCAGTCCTATTGAAATTAATTTTGATAGAGAAATGCTAATAAAAGTTTTTGCTTTAATTACAGTCTTCTGCCGATGGTGGTGATGAACGATTAATCTATGGAGTCGCTTCAATGCAAGGATGGAGATTCAGTATGGAGGATTCACATTCGGCTGTTTTAGATTTACAACCAACTAAACAAAATGGAGAGCCAAGTGAAAATTCAAATAATGAATCCAAGCTTTCGTTTTTCGGTGTCTATGATGGTCATGGAGGAGACAAGGTTGCACAATACGCTGGGGATAACGTACATCTCATAGTAGCTAAGCAGGAAGCTTTTAAAAATGGGAACATTGAACAAGCTTTAAAAGATGGCTTCCTTGCCACGGATCGGGCCATATTAAGCGGTTAGTTGACCTAAAGGTCAAATACAGGTATCTAGAACTGATAATTGGTGATAGATTCAAAGTTTGAGAACGAAGCTTCAGGTTGTACCGCAACAGTTGGTATAATTTCAGATACAAAAATATTTGTGGTACAAACTCTTAAAATCAATTATTTTAAAATTAGTTTGACCCATATAGGCCAATGCGGGTGACTCTAGAAGTGTGCTTGGTGTAAAAGGTCGGGCAAAACCACTTTCTTTTGATCACAAACCAATGAACGAAGGTACTTAAGAAAATTCTACCATTAAATCCTTTACTCAAACTAAAAAAGGGAATAGGAGAAAAAGCTCGCATCATATCTGCTGGCGGCACTGTCGAACAAGGACGAGTTAATGGCAATCTAGCGTTATCTAGAGCTATCGGTGATTTTGATTTTAAAAAATCCGCTTCATTAGCTCCAGAGCAACAAGCTGTAACAGTCTATCCGGATGTCACTATTCATGATATTTCTAATGATGATGAGTTTATGGTCATTGCTTGTGATGGTGTGTATTTGGATACTTTGGAGAAAAAACTGCTAATCTCTTTAAATTAGGAATTTGGGATTGTCGCTCTTCACAAGCTGTTGTTGAATTTATACGACGAGGAATTGCTGCAAAGCAAGAGCTATCTAAGATTTGTGAAAATCTCATGGATAACTGCCTCTCTCCAGAATCCGAACCTGGTGGAATTGGGTGTGATAATATGACATTAGTGATAATTGGCCTTTTACATGGCAAGAGTAAAGAAGAATGGTATGAAGAAATCGCTAGAAGGGTCTCAGATGGAGACGGTCCATGTGCCCCTCCTGAGTACGGTCAGTACACCTAGCTTATTGCTTAGAGTGCTATTAACTTTCCAAATAGCCGAGCTTAGGGGACCCTCTGTAAATAAAAATTTTGTCGATTCTGATAATTTAGAGGAGCCAAGTAAGGGAATTTCGGGCCATTTCCGTCGTATAATTCTCCTTAGCGACGGTACACATTCTTTGACTAACTCTAATGATACAGTGTTATTTGATATCAGTGATGATGACCTTGAATTTTCAAATCAAGTCATTAAAATCTCCGATAGTGATCCAGCGAAGCTTTTCAAAGTGAGGGCTTTCCAAGATTTCGACGTGAAGAATCACATGACTCTCACACGGAAGGAGTAGATGATGCAGAAGATACGGATAATGCCAATGATACCGATGACTTGGGAGAGGGTCCTCCAGCAGATAGTAGTGGGGGGCTTAAAGATAGGTCAGCTGGCCCCAATGCAGCCGATGCTGCTGATGCTAGTGAGCCTCAAGAAAGGGAGAATTTTTCTACCAGTGGCTACCAGAGATTCCAACCCAAGTCACCTAGCTCGAATGCAGGAGAAGAATCGGATGAAATTGATGATTATAGTGAATCTAAAAAAGGAGCCTATCCAGAATGTAGTATCCGAAAATTTCAAAGCGATAATTCTCGGGGAGATAAATCGAACGAAACAGATGATCTAAAGAAATCTAAAGAGGAAGAAGTTGGAGGCCTTCAAGGGTTTGGATCCAAGTCACCTGACCAATAATGACTTTTCGTGACGAATTAAATAAGCCTTTCGTAAGCTAGCTCTGGATTAAGAATTAAAGCTAGAATATGAGGTATAACAAAGTCTTATTTGGCAGCCACTAAAAAGAAGTCATAAGTGGTTGATCCATGTAAGCTACATATGAGTAATTCCGGTGATAGATCAGAGCCGCAACATAGATCTTTTAGGAAGGGGAAATAAAGAAGCCTTTCTAATTTAACCTTAAGCTCACCATAGTAAAGCGAAAAATATGATTCATGAAAAAGCTAGCGTACAATTTTTCTCCATAGAGCTATTGAACAGAGCTTATGATGGTGCTTGATTTTTTTACAATAGCTTTAAAAGGTAAGACTTATTTTATACCTACCCTACATAGTTGTGCCTCAAACGGTGCTGGAGGAATTTAAACGATTCATTCAGACTGCATATATTTTCTCTCGTCAAAAAATTGCAACGTGATAGTATTATCAAATTAATGTTTAATAATTTCAGCTCCAATCCAAGATAGTCATTGAAATTGTAACAGGTCCGTTCCTTGCAATTGTTACCGGGTGTAAATATGTTGACCATATAATTTGACTTCGACGACTAAATTTTTGTATGAAGTTAGTATAAGATTTAACACTTAATTTAAAACATAACATTTCTATCTTTCAGCCAATTTATCAGTTTACAATAGTTGAAGTCAGCTGATCTGCTTCTCCAATGGTTCCATGCTGCATTTACCATATTTCTTTGTCTAGCTACCTTATCTTCGACACTTCATGGTCAGATGTCATCATCTCCATTATCCTTAAGCTATATTACTAGAAAACGAAAACTAAGTGACTCGCAAAACTCGCTAATGGAAAAGATGCCTACCGTTGACCAGCTTCAACCCTCTTCCAGAGATGCGTCTGGTGAGGAGGGTGAGTCAACAGCTGCCGAATCAAATGGCATCAAATACAAAAAAGGTAGTCCGAGTGATGTAGGCAAGCATCCTGCAAAGCGACTTCGATCCTCAACTCGTGATAAGGCATTTAAAGCCCCCGAGCTCATACAGGATCCTGGTGAGCCATCTGACACTACTGAAGATAGCACAGATATTGCCGATAGAATCGCAAGAAAGGGACGTAAGAACAATCCCAAAGAAGATGACAAGAAATTATCATCTATGGCGCCTCCACCAATTGGCAAGCTCATACATCCTGTTGGCTATACAACGAACCCTCCACCTGCTGGAAAGACTGTTCGTGTATATGCAGATGGAGTCTTTGATTTATTTCATCTCGGGTAATATAAAACCTAAAAATTCGAGAAAAATTGAACAGCTAAAGTAATTAGGCACATGCGTCAGCTCGAACAGGCTAAAAAGGCTTTCCCAGATGTACATTTGATTGTGGGCGTAACCGGTGATAAAGAAACCCACAAACGTAAGGGTCTCACAGTTTTGTCTGGTCAGGAACGAGCTGAAACTGTACGACATTGTAAATGGGTAGATGAAGTTATAGAAGACTGTCCCTGGATTGTTACACCTAAGTTTTTGGACGAAAATAGGATTGACTACGTGGCGCATGACGATCTACCGTACGTTGCAGACGAAGGTGATGATATATATGAGCCAATCAAGGCAGCAGGTAAATTCCTGGTCACTCAGCGAACAGAGGGTGTTAGTACTACTGGTATCATTACAAAGTAAGTTTACAGGCTTGGTCAATTAGCATAATGCTCATTTTAAATAATTTAGAATAGTTCGTGATTACGATAAGTACATAACTCGACAGTTCAAGCGTGGAACATCTCGCCAGGAGCTTAACGTATCATGGTTAAAAAAAAATGAGCTCGACCTAAAACGTCATGTTTCCGAGATGAGAGATGCTATAAGGTCTAATTGGTCCACTACTGGACAAGAACTAGGTAAAGAGCTTCGACAGTTCTGGCAGGCTAGCAGACCTGGAAGTCCTGGTGCAGCTATTAGTCATGAAGGGTCTTCAAAGAGTAACTCTATTGCAAGCCCTTCTACAATATCGCTTCCAAATCGTCGCCTCGACACTCAAAATTCAGAGGGGACTGGTCCTGGGAGTGATTTTGCAACTGGGTATAGCCTTGGACTGATTGGGGGAGTTCGATCATGGGTACGCCAAACCTCCAGTGAATAAGAGAAATGAGAGCTAACTTTATGAAGATGACACGAAGCCGCCAAACCAATGATGATAGCCCACAAGGAAGCGATAGTAGTGAAGAAGATATCGATGACTGCTCACCTTCCCGAACAAAGGTGTGACCGTAAGAAGATTGTACAATATTTCAAAGGCTTCTGGAGAAGTAGCAAAGACGAAAGCAGGAATACGATAGGATGAGGGGCGAACGACCTTTTAAAAAAGTTCAATACTAAGCGGAAAGAAGAAGTACACGTTTCACTTACTAAATAGGTGGCAGATGAAACATAAAAAGTGTAGTTGACTCCATACCTCACGGGTCTAGTCAAAAAAATTCTCAAAATAGTTGAACTTTTCTCTATAGAGATGATAAATGACTTTCTTAAATAGGCTAGAGGCTACTTGCTTTATATTCAAAAATTGTTTCAAATCAGATTCTTGCAATTTTTTCCAATTTTTTCCATGTTATTTTAGAGTCTTGGGAATCATCTGGAAATTTCGCAAGCCTTCATCAGTATATGTATACAATTATCCATATATGCTTTGGGCATAAAAAATTAGTCCTCAATTCAAGACGGTTTATTTGTATTTTACCATTCGATCCCAACATGTACAAAAATATATGGTATTTCCGATAAAACGATTTATATTCTGCACGCATGCATAATATGCAAGTCTAGCTGCAAATTTTTTACTCTAGAGCCTAACTTAGGTTTAAAACTGCGAGTTTAGAGTTTTTTTAATAAAGCACTCATGTTTTTTTGATTTTGGTAAGTGTACATCAAATTCAACGTTGGAAATATTGAAAGGATGGTATTGAAAAGTGTAAATGCTCTTATAACGACCAATCTCTCTCTATATCTAGGGGTCCATCCTCTTTATTAGAAGTAATTTTTAGTTAGAAATCTAAATTATTTCATTAAAAAATGCATTATAGTCTGCGTCTTTTTATATAATCAAGATGTTTTTTATGGGTGGGTAAATATTGCTAACTGTATACATCCAGCAAAATTGGGTCATCTATAACCCCTGTGAAGGTATCGTCTTAACAAGCCGACCTATTGACAAAACGTAAAATGTACAACTAAACTTCGTCCTTTTTCTGGATTTCGTAAGAGAAAAGTTTACATTACTCAATTCTATATCTTGAGTAGGTTAGAGTGCTGGTCTTGCTTTGGGCTTATGTATTAATAACAGGTTGGTAACTACCAGCATCAATGTAGCTGAATCTTGTAAAGAGGCATTTTGGAGAAACTGATAGAAATGAACATTGACTTAGAAGTTTATGAGATTACTCTAAAAGCCATAGTACTATAAAGTTTCATATCTTGAGTTGCGAGTATTTAAAAGCAAGCTGCCCTAGAACCTTCCTCACGGCTTTACTGATCGACATCACCTGGCCTTTTGTAGGTATGATGTCATTTTGAGCGATAAGAATATATATGTATTTTGGACTGGAAAGGAGGAAGGGAAATTACATGTACGGAGGTTTACTAATAAGAATATTCATCAAAAGAAGGTAAGATTTTTCCCTGACATTTGCAATATTCTCATAGGCATGGCTTAACTGTGCGAACCCTTCCTCACACACATACTCATAGTAATTCTTTTTTTTTTAAAATCTAAGGAGGGGTAGATAAGTTAAATCAATTGGAGGTGCGAGGAGGAGCAAATAGAACCTTTTTAGAGAAAATAAAATAGGTTCCAAACGCGTCCGAGTTTGTGCCCGTCTTTAAAGTGTCCAAAAAAATAATCCAAAAAAAATCCATTGCAAAAACAAATCAAAAATGCAGCCCCCACCAAATAATGATAATGATAATTCGATATTGATAGGAGATGATTTTACGCCTATTCCACATTATAAAGTTGCATCAACGTTCTCGCATGATTTCTCCAACTTACTTACTACGCCTATTCGACTGCATGAAGACCTAACATCTGGTTGTGGAGGTCAACTTTGGCCAGCTGGCATGGTTCTTGCGAAACACATGCTTCGTTATCATAAGAATTCATTGATTGAGGCTAGGATGTAAGAAAAACAGGAGAATTACAGGGAATTTTGTTTAACTTAATTCTATGAAACTTAATATCTGAAAACTAACTTATTTCACAAGTCTTGAATTGGGTGCCGGTGGAGGCGTTGTTGGCCTTTCAGTAGCTATGGGATGTTGCATTGATAAGCCAATTTACATTACTGATCAAGAGAATATGATGGACCTCGCACGGAAAAATATAGCAATCAATGGTCTTGAATCCGTGGCTCAGGAACTTGTTCTGGACTGGTAGGTTAAAAAGACTTATCAAAGGCTACATGTGTTTTAATCTATGGAGATCTAGGGGGAATCCTCTACCAGAAGAAGTCTCGAGAAGAAAACCGAATTTAATTTTAGCAGCAGATTGTGTTTACTACGAGCCATCGTTTCCACTTCTACTAACGACCTTAAAAGACTTAGCTAAGTTATCATCTGATACAATCATATTTTTCTGCTTCAAAAAAAGGAGAAGAGCCGATATGCGTTTCTTGAAAGCTGTGAAGAAAATTTTCATCGTAGAAGAGCCGGAGGATGAAGACAGAAGTCAATTTTCGCGTCAGGGGCTTTACTTGTATACTTTCAAGCTAAAGTCCTATACACTGAAGGAAAAATAGGGTTTAGATATCAGGATGACTCTTCATTGCCCAGGTTAACTCCAAGAAGCATTGCAGGTTCGTCAATGTTGTGGTGATCATAGGAAAGCACACCAACAGCACCTGGCTCTAACATCAAGGGTAATTTCATGCTAAGCTCGAACTCGATCCATCGCTTCGCAAAAGCTCTTAGAATATGACCATGAGCAATCAGAACTATATCAGCGGAATCTTCTCCATGCATATATGGCCTTTGTATATCTTTGATTTGATCTATCATTTCATCAAGACGATGAGTAACCTCTTCAGGAGATTCACCGTCTTCACATCCGTCAATCCAGATATTCCAAGATCTGTCTACATCAAGTCCCCTCTCTTTTCTTTGGGATTTTATTTCAGCTGTTAAGAGTCCTTCGTATATTCCATATTCCCACTCTCGAATATTCTCTGATGTCTCCAGAAGATGAGCATGTTCTGTGGAGGGGAAGAGCAGCTTGGAAGTCTGCTGTGCTCGGATTCGGGGGCTAACAAATATCTTGACTAGTCGGCGAGGGTCGATAATTCTGCCAGGCCCAACTAATACTTTTCCTGACCTTAACACTTGTGTCTCCCCATTGGCAGTTAACTTTATATCGCTTTTCCCAGTGTGTTTACCTAATATCGACCATTCAGTTTCACCTGTGGCATTAGATCAGTAATCTTTGATGGAAATAATTGATAATTGCTATTTTTTTAGTCTGACTTGTAAGCTAAAAGCTGAACTTATCTACAACTCACCATGGCGAATGAGGAATATCCGTGGTGCTCTTTTGTCGGTAAAAGGCATTGTAAATTATATAAAACTATATAGTACTGATGAGATTTGAACTATTAGGATCATGCATTGCTAGTCTCAGTTGACCTATGCCGTCGTTGGCATCCTAAAGTGGGGTATGGAATGGGTAAACATACATGACTCCACATTTCAACGGAAGCGTGAGATTTTATTGACCTTTCTCACTGTTACAAATAAAAAAATAATTACTGCTCACTTCACTACAAACCTCATTAAGTGAAGCGACTATGCTATTTAATTGATAAAGAGACTTCAATTGTTGACACTCGCGGTTTACCTTTTTTAATACTAGCAGGGATCATGGCTGTAATTACCCCATATTTTAGGCTTATAAAATATGTTACTGTAGTAACTTAAAAAATAAATAGCAAATGACATATATAAAAAATCGGTTTCCCAAGTAATCAAACTTCAAATTAAAGAAATAATACCTATAACTTAGCCTTCAAATCACAATTTTCAAATTTTAATAATTAATAATTAACAAAGAAAAAATAATTTATAATTTAGCGTCATGAATTCAAATCTTTTATAATTAAAAAGTAGATATTTCCCTAGTACTTTAAGTAGTTCATCAACTCTTACATTTATTGAAGTAGTTCTATTAGCAAATATGTTTACAGAAATAAAGTTAAAGATACATTCAAATATCACATAGCAATAAATATAAGCTACAGAATCTGACAAAACGACTCTTAACAAGGTATATGATATTTCTAACAGCGATAAAGACCAAAAATTATTTTCGCTTGATAATCCATCCTCTATTTTCCGAACTACATACTACATGAATGCAGTAAGTACTCATGCAATGCTCAATGGTTATTTACTAGACAAAATACGTACCAAATCACACGTGCCCCCATGAATTGGAGATAAGGTTGGAGTAACGACCATTAGATGCTCCAAAGGCGCCAAAATATAACCTTCTGTCATTGCTGATCAAGGCTTCTCGAAATTTTCAAGGATCAAAGACTAAGAAGCTTCAAAAAATGAGACAAGATACATAAGCTTTACGATCAAAAAAAGATAAGATTGTCATTTCAAGAATTTTAATTTTAAGATATGATATAACAAGGAGAATTTATATACAAGACTCCACTCTGAAGAGATCAGAGTTGGAGAAGAGATGATCCTTTATATTCATCATAAGTTCTATGGAAATCCCTGATCAAGCCATACTATCCTAGGAAACTCGATAGAACGATAGAAAATCAGACAGAACTATTGTTGGGAATTCCACGTGATATTCCCTATAAATAATGATTAACCAACTTATGCTGTATATAAGTTTTACCTTGACTGTAGTTTAGAGAGATAGACATAATCAATCGAATAAGAGTTGATCTATGTCTTGACCACGCAATTGCGTTCCGATTGTTTACCAACACTGATCAGTGTACTAACAAAGTACACAGGTTAGCCAGGTACCACACTCGAAGGGATAACCGACCATCAAAAGTTAGACGCGACCGTACGACAAAGTGTACCAGATCAATCCAAGATTATCCCAAAAATAAAAATAAAAATAAATAAATAATCAAATCAAATCAAATTCATAATTTAGTTCCTGTGCCTGTGTTGATTCTCGAAAGTGACCATAAAAGCAATCCCTTATTTACAAATCAATTTACATCTAGATAACGAATACGGATTACGATATGACTCATTCTCGGGCTCCAACTGTTCCAGACGTTCCCCCGTTGAGTCCTGCATCAAATAATGAACCTATTCACGAAGAGTTAAGGCTTCTCTACAACACCGGATTTAACTCCGCACTCCAATCAAACTCTAAAACTTCTCTCTATGTTACTTATGTATTCGATGTCTGTCAAAAGGCAGGCTGTCATGGAACAGGATGTTTATATTCATCACGTGATATATAACCCAACACGTACCTCTAAATGTATACAAGCTGTTGGAGTCCAGCCATAGTTCCTTTTCTCCTTCGTAGACAATCCAATTCACCAGATCTGACATGGTCGATCTAACATTTATGTCATATCGTGACATATTGTCTACCAAATATGATATTGCCCTCACGCGTAAAAAATACTTCACTTTTTCTAACCTGTGCAATTATAAAATCTCAACTCACTTTCTCCTATAAGAATGGAAAATAACCCTTGGAATCCAGAAGGCACTGGTGTTAGGATTTGTGGAATAGACAGGCATAGACTCAATATTGTAAATTAATAAAGCTCCAGATCTATCCAATGCTGCTCAGTTCATTTATACAAGGCAGGATTTTTTAACCGAGTTGAGGTGTGTTATAGTGAGTTACAGGGGTGCCCTTATCTGGGTTCGGTTATGAACTTCTATAATGAGCTTCATGTAACAGTCTCCC
>PEDP01000411.1:0-25449 GCA_002918395.1 Erysiphe pulchra | reverse complement strand
GAACTTGAAATGGCAGAAAGAGAGTAGAAAGGTAGGGATTAATGTTCTGGGGTTTTGTTGAGGGTCTTACCTCAACTTGGCAGGAGGTTATGATATAGAACAACAACATCGTAGTTAGTTAGAAGATAGAGAATACACACTTTTTAATTTAAGCATTTCTATCCCTTGCAGCAAAATTAACTGAGACTTCTCAGCCCTTTGAATTGCTTCAACAAGTAAAAAGACGTGAGCTTCGCGTGAGCTTCGCGTATGTTTGGCGTAAGCTTTACTCGTTAATTCTAATACATTGAATAAACAACTAGTGGTTAATGGTTATTTTACCAAAACTACGGGGGCAAACCTCGAAAAACGGACAAGAATAAACAAGAAATTTTATGTATGATAAAGATTTAAATTAACTTAATAGAAACACAACAAGAATTTCGATTACCAAGTACTATCAACTAGGAAAATATCACACCTTTATGTTTGGGCTTTTTTATCGAGCATCGCCTCCAAACACTAAATTCAGTAACTGGCAACAAAAGTTGTCGAGTAAATGAACTTTATGAGCTCTTGTGATATAACTCGCCTAGATATAGATGAGTCAGCAGCACAACTAGGGTCCCCATCAGGTCGGACAGGAGTTTACTCGGTAGATAAATAAGGGAACTACTTCTCACTTCTTTTAGATCTTCACTTCGAGATCTTTTATTGTACATAGACTCTGATGATAGTGTTGAAAAAATATTATGATTCAAGACCCTTACACTTAGCATGCCAAAAATATGGCTGTCTCTTGATTAATGACCAAACTTATTTACTCTCAGAGGTCCACCATGGTGCGCCTCTTCCACTTTTCTTGTTAGCCCGCCTACCAACTGTTTCAGTGTATTTTCAAGAGCCCAGTTTCTATCCTCAGCGAAGTTTTCTGTCTCTTCAATTGTGTTCAAGGATCCAAGAGGACGTAGCCATTGTGAGACTACCCGAGCAAAGTGTGGTAAATTGGTCTTCGATACTCGAAGCATACTTCTAGAAGTTACTGAGGCTAGTAATGGTCTCTTTGGGTTTGGTACAAAACCACATATCGGGAGGTAGTCACTAGTCATGAACTCCTCTGAGCCAACCCATGCCATTGCCTCTTATATATTAGTCCATGCTAAGTCGAGTATGCTCCCGGCACGATGTGTGGGTTCTCAAACGATAAGAAAAGAGAAAAGAGAGGTTATGCTCCTTCGCCCATTTCTCTATTTCCTCCCCTTTTCCGTAATAATTTCTAGCACTAAGTTGCCAGGCCCAGTAGACCGAGTTGAAATTACCTATCGCAACTGATCTAGATGTGGGTTTCCAACTTAGCAGTGGTCGAACAGCAGTCGGACCGTGTGGTGCTTTATAAACATTCAGAGACATAATCTCATTTACCTCAACCCGGCAATAGACAACAGTAGGGGTATATGGGTACTTCTAGATAGAGCTTATCCTCTTGGGATCTTTCCTAATATATGGTGCTGTCCGTGGCCGTATATTTTCTCTTCCATAGAGAAGATAAAGATCGTAGAACGGGTGCGTCTTCGTATGGTTGGACCACCATGGTTCCTGTAGAAGCAAGACACCTGTTCTCAGTTCACATGCACGAAATAATGCAATACCTTGCGTAGTTCCCCCCCTTCCGGCGATAATGGACAAGAAGTTGAGCACGTCCTGGAAAGGATAGCAACCCTGTGGGTTGCTCTTCATAAGCGCAATGCGCCAACCGTCGAATTTTCGGCAGAGGACGCTGGATTGTTATCAATATCAATATCGACTTCTGAAATTTGACAACTTGCTAAGTCTGCATTTAACTTGTCGACTGGGGCAGCGGAATCTTCAGCAGCTTAGGCTCGAAGGATAGCTTGGTATTCCCTTTCTATTGCCTGTCGATATGTTTTAATTTACTCTTTTGTTGGCGCACCTGAGCGAGTTGGACGCGCAAGACATCTGCGACTGCCAGAGCGGTGCGGGCCTCTAAAATTTCTGCACTTGGTGGTAGCCATGCAGAGTTCTTCGGAGTGGTTGGTAGAGCCACAATTTCCACACGATGGTGCCCTAGAGCAATTATTTTCAGGATGATGGCCATTACATCGTTTGCAAAATTCCAATGGTTTCTGCTTTTTAACTATTCGCGCGATCCCAGATTCATAAAATACTCGAAATCCTGCGCGTGGTGATTTCGAGAAGAAAGCCATCCAGGTTCTGTGTGGGGCTTCGGCTTTATTTCTCCCGTATAATTTGACGTGAACTGGTCTTATAGATCAAACTCGTTCAACCTCCTCTATAAGCATAGAGCTGCTTACTTCAATTTCTCCATGTTCTTTTCAAATTGACGTTGGTACGGTTGGTATAATTACAGGATTCCAATTGGTTGCTTGATGCAATTTAACTCCTGTCATTAAAAGGCCATTTGCTGCAGTGAGAATAGCTTCACGTGCTTTATTAATGCATGGGCTTAAAGCAAGCCTTGAGTGAGCGGTCTTGATCTTCCCAATCAGTGATGGCGAGATTGAAAGTATTTTTACGATCACCTCACGTAAGCCCGCAGGAAATAACTTACGCCATTCGTGTTATTTTGGGATGCGAACAAACCTTCTTTTGTCCATAGATGTTGTTTGAGATTTCTCCTTGGTTACCATACATTGGCTCACTGAAGCTAATTGTTTCTTGTTGCTAAGAATTACCCGAGCCTTCTTCTGGCCGCTGCGAGGTACAGTAGCCCATGTATTCTAGCTAATCTGGAGTTTTTTTGGTAACATGTGGGCTTCTTTTATTTTTCCTCCGGTTAAGGCTGCGCTCATTATGATTCGAGGAGTTGCGATAGCGACTTTCTTTACGACATTCTTGTCCTTTCTCGATCCGTAACTACTGCATTTATTCGGACGAGAGTGCATTTGGACTTTTGGGGGGGGGGTGGGAGAAGTATCGACCGCAGTAAAGTTAGCTATGGCCAATCTTAGGTATGCCTTGAAGGCCTCTACTTCTTCTTTTTCATTATCGCCTTTAAAATTTACTAATGAGCTTTCTATATTACTAATAGCAGTTGTGCAAATCATTAGACGTGCATGCCAGGCACGTTCACGACGTTGTCGGGTTGCAATAATATCAGCTAGTTCCTTTGGAAAGAACGCGTTCCGGGTTTCAAATTTATCTTTGTCATTCCGCGTAGTTCTCTATATGACAGGATGCTAGGAGGGAGCGACAGGCTTGAGAATGTGTCTGCTGTCAATTATCTTTCTTTGATTGTGGTGCTGGGTTTGACGGTGGTGAAGGTGACGCGGTAGGTGGAGAGGAATTGGGAATTAAGGGAATGGGGGGGAGTTGATTGCTCGATTCCGTCGAAGGAGCTTCTGATTCTTGCGATAGACATCGAATCAATCATTCTTCTATCATATCTTTTTGTTTATGTGGTATGTGTCTGGGTTAATGAGTTAGTTGTGTGTAATAACCTTTAGAGGGCTGATGTTTCTGCGCTTAAGATTTTGAATATCTCGTAAAGTTGATTAAGCGTGATGAGATTTCCGATTTTACTTAAACTTCTTTCCATGAAGCTGAACCTTGATTTTGTAACACGATTTACTATTTTAGAATATTCGGGAATTAAGGACGCGGTATTGCATGTGTCTCCGAACGCCTAGCGGAAAATTAATTATCCGAAATTATCCATTTAGGCCAGAAAAGTCCGCTCACGAATGGAGTAGCTAGCCAAGTGGTACACTCACTAAATTTTAGCCAATCAGTGTCTAATAAATGGATCAAAAAAATAGATAGCATCCCTACCAACAAGGTACCTACCTACAGTAGACTTGTTTTATTGGCATGCAATGAAATCTGGGTTTATTTAATGCCTGAAAGATTGGTGTCTAGCGTCTCAATCTGGCAGGATCGTACTATCAGTCCGTCCGATATTCAATATTGGTTCGGATGAGTAGGATCAAATAGATATCCAAAATGACCTTCCCTCGTATAAGGGGGAATGAAACCTCGTGAATGAAAAAGGGAGAAGCTCGACATGGACAGTAATCAAGCTGTCGGGCATCCCTCGCGTACTTATTCACAACAGTGGCCGCAGCATTATCAGCCATTTGAACTGTGGTCATGGGATGTAAGGGTTGATGGCTGAGTGTGAATAATGGGGCTTAGCCTAGTTTAGCCTAGCCTAGCCAAGCCTAGCTTAGCACAGTCTCACTTCCGGGATCGGATTAATCAAGCTTCTTTTAGCTCGTAAATCATTCCGTATTGGGTTTAGCTGATTCATGAATAACCCTAGCTTGCTAGCTTCTTCAATCAAGCCTTGTGTAGTCTACCACATCAGAGTTTGCAAACCAGCACCTGCCCAACAGCTTATGCATCGACTGTGAACTCAGTGTGATTAGACTTGCTGTAAAGCTAAAACCAAATCGACGGAAACTTTTGAGGATGGAAGGCGGGGATCACGAAGGGCTGAATCAGTCAACAACTCTCTTGCGAGAAAAAGGGTTCGTTGCCTGCAGATGCCTGCTGTACATGCATTGACGCTCAAACAGTTAGTTAAAAGAACAAAATGGACTTGTGTGCGTAATACACACACATTAGATGGTGTAGTTGGTCTTGGTTTTAAAATAAATAGCTTTCAAAATCACTGAGTGATGCTGTCTCTGATCTCTTCGGGATAAGATCTCACAATTTGAGAATAAAGATAATTACGTACACCAAGTAAATGTACGATTGTGAACAATACATTTAGCCATGTCTCGTAGGAACTGTGCGCTTCTCATGCTCCATAATAGCTGCCTGCCACTCTGCATTTACAGGTGGCGATGTGGAAAGTGAGCAGAGATGATAGTTTGATGAAGACAATTCACATCGCTTTCTTTAAGTCAGCCAGCGAGAACCCATGATTCTTAGCAATCGATGCAAACCCCCGATTTCAAATATAATGAGAAATGGATGATAATGTCACAATCCGAACGGGTTCGTGCTCACACGTTAATGACATGCTGTGCTCGGACCGACTTTTGTTTCCCAGTCAACGACATGATAGTACGCCCAATAATAATAGTAATTATAAAAATAAAAATAAAAAAAATACAATAAAGCCAATGAAAATCCGACATTTACGAGCGCACTTACACTGCGAGTTTTACTAATCGTAATTGGGCCATTTCGAGAGAAGCAATACGCCAAGACATAAAAAGACGTTAGATAGCCGGAGTCGGTAAAAAAAGCAAAAGTTAGAAACTGCACTATCCAATCGAGTGAGTGCCCAATAACCGATGTTGTTGCCCAGCACATGGTTTGACTTCATTGGTAACGGTTTCGTTATTTGGTCTGTAATAAAAGGCTAGAAATGGCAAAATCTTGTCCAACAAAATAAAATGGTCTCCCGTAATAAATGAAAATCTCCTTTTTAATGGGCAAAAAAATATATGGTAAAGACCGAGCACATTTGATGGCCAACAATCTCAATCCGGCTCCACTTCCGACAAACCAGGCAAGTCCTTCCTCTCTTCTAATTTTACGAGCTGCGGCAAGAAAAAAAGGAATATCAAGTCTCTCCAGGTTATTATTGCTCAACAAGATGTGACAAGATTGGGTTCGATGACAATTCTGACATGACATTTCTGTAGCTTCTCCAAACGATCGACTTGCAATTACCCACCGAACTCCCTATTGGCTGGCCGATTCAATTGTCAGTACTTTTTTGTTAAAACTGAATTTTGCATTTCAATGTGTTCATAACCCACACAGTATCTTTAATAACACTTTAAAAAGCATATTTGTAGTGCAAAATTTTTGGAGGATAAGTCAATATCAAATACACCTTTCTTCCGCGTTTCTGTTGGATGTCTGTTTTCAACTTCTTCTACAATATCCAAACATCCATCTTCGGAGCAATGTCTACCACTGGATTACTCAACCGGCTAAAAGCCAAACTATCTAGCCAACAGTTTTCTACCAAAGATATTGCCTCACTCGCCGAGAGGGAAAACGAAATTAAGCAGAAAGCGATAAACCAATCAATATGTGATGCTGTAACTGCCGCAATAAATAGTGAAGAATTTACAAAAGCTGTGGCAGAGTGCTTAGCTTCTGAACTCAAACCATCACTAAAAAACCTTGATCCCTCCTCTTACTGTTCCAAACTACAACTCTCTACTGATAAAATTTCTCATCAATTCGAATCTCAAGATACCAAACTCACTCATCTCTCAACGATTCTTGAGACAAGTAATTCCAGTACAGCGGAGAAAGTCACTAATATTGAAGCCTCAATTAATAATATCACTAAGCTTCAAGAAGACCTCGAGAAAAGTTTTAAGGGTACAGAAGAAAAGCAGAAATCTCAGATAGATCACCTCGCTGCTGAAATAGCAACTGTACAAGACAAACTCGCCTCAGAAATAGCTGCTGTTCCAAATAAACTTGCTTCTGAAATAGCAACTGTTCAAGAAAAATTTGCTGCTGAGATTGTCACCGTCCAGGAAAAACTTGTTACTATTAATACGAGTCTGCTCAATCAGATTGAATCTGCCAAGACAGATATAGTAGCTGCAGCTATTACACCGTTTCCTGAACTAATTAAATCTCTCGATCTAGTCTTAAAGACATTAGATCAGAATTCATCGAAATTAGACGAAGTTAATGCTAAGGACTTGAGCTCAGAAGTATTGACCAGTATACAAGATCTCAACAAGTTACAAACAATACACGCTGCTGATTTAGGAAGCTTGAAGACATCGACAGAAACTAGCTTAAATAATACTGTGAAGCTAATATCTGACACCGAAAACATTTCTTCATCGCTTGTGGTAACCCGTGATCAAATTAACAATGTCAACACTGTTCTTTCCGATATTAAAAGCTCCAATATGACTGCTGATATACTCGCGGAAACAAAGATTTCCAACGAATCCCTCGAAAGGTCTACAAGTCTGTTAGAGGAAATCAAGACCAATCAAATGGAACTACTTCCAGCTGTTTCAGCTTCCAATTCATCGCACGAATCTCACAATAAATCTTTAACTGATATGAAGCAAATTGAGTCAGAAATTTTAGAAAGCTTAAAATCTATTCACACAACCATTTTCGACCAAAGCAAGATTCTAGCGGATACAAAAATCTCATTAAAAGATGAGCTTGCTTCTGCTGCTGAACTCGCGAATACTTCAGAATCCATTGACAAACTAAAGACGAATTTAGATAGCTTGGGTGTGTCTTTGAATGAAATCAAATTCTCCGTTGAAAATTTTAAACCAATAACCCAAAATATTGATCTATCAGATTTAGAATCATCAATTCAGACCGTTGTTACATCTATTGGACAGATAAAAACTGTTTATGAGTCTTTATCGGAGAAACTTGATTTAACATCTATTATTTCTACTCTAGAAACCCAGTCAAATCAAATTTCTGATGTTAAATCAAATTTGTCTGATTTTACGTCAACTAACAACAAGGTTGACTTAACCCTTATCGATTCGTCCATAAAAGATCTTTCCTCCAAAATCGAAACTCAACTGACAACTTTAAACGACCTCAAAACTAATATCAAATCTCAAGAAAATTCGCATCCTCCAGAATCATCTACCTCTTAAGCTTTTGCGCTAGTGTGAAGTTAGCTCATCAAAAGTTATGATTTTCGACGCATTTAGGATAGAAATATAGTAGATTTGTTTTGTAATTTTTAATTAATGACAGGAAAATATGTTAGTCTGTAATGTTTACTTCGAGAAAATTGATGAATTTAGATGTCTAATATCTACCTACATAAATTATTCTATGAGAATCTCAAGAGATGAATTCAAAAAATTTGGTGAACTTTTTTGATAAAATTAATTTTCTGCAATCTAATATTTGGTAATGGCAAACTATTTCTCATATGCACTATTGACCTCGTTCACCAAAAAAAATAAGGCTCTCAGCATTTATACTGGAAATTTGGCGTACATTAACCGTGAATAGCTGCGTCAATCACGAATCTAACTAGTTCTGCTAAATGCGTACGCCGAATGATCGGAAGAACTAACAGATATCGAATTAATTCAGAAGAAAGAGATTTTTACAGTAATCTTGTTTCTGCTTTTACATGCTTTCTTCTTCTTCTCCTTCCATTAGGATAGCCAGTAAGCCAGCCAACGAGCCCCGAAAACCCGAAAAAGGATAAAAGAAAAAAACCCATAGCTCGCTCAGTTAAGGTGGGTTGGGAGGCACATGATTGATTTTATTAGACTCTTTAACAGTCCTTTATGACCTTTTTAAAACTCCTTATTGTTCTAGTAGTGATATTTCAACTAATGACCAATAAAACCCAGTGCTTCTCTCATATCTATGTTGTCGTTACTACTGACCTACCATTTCTCCCTATCCTCGGAATCTTGGATGGCGGAAGAGAAGTAGGGGTTTTTTTTTTTACATAGATTTTTCCACTCCTTTTGGAGCCTCTGTCGTTGATCCAGTACTTTTTCTTCTTCTAACCATTCTTTTGTTTCCTGATGACGCCTTATCTTTGGTTAGAAATGTATGGTCTCCATATTACAAGTTGCTGGTTTTGTACGTAAGTTTTGACACGCTCTTATATAAGAACATTCGCTTCACTTCAGAGGTTTGTTAGGAATAAATATTAGAAAGTTATGCATATTCTCTCTCTCACACAAAGTCTGTTAATTTAAGTGGCAATTGCAATGGTAGTTACTATATAATCAGTTTTTGAGTTGATATAGAGATTCAGTAGGTGGGTGCGTGCGTCACTTCCTATAGAGATAGCTTGTTTACCTCTGAGTAGTGTGGCTTTTAGAAATGAATTTATCTCCTTCATGTCATCTTCACTTTCATAGGATTTTCATTTTAGGTCCTAGTTCAAAAAGTGATACATATCTTGATTTCATATATTCACAACTATCATCATTTCTCCCTTTGGCATGGAACTTTTCCTTCATGCCTCATTTTTCCCTGTTGTATGAATAAAGGCTCAGGGTCAAATATTTTGGACCTTTTCTTTTCGATATATTTTGTCTTATTCCTTGACGATCGTGCTTTGCTGCCTGCTAGATGAGTATCTAATCTCAAATTTTCATTGAGACTAGCCACGGCTATTTTTCAATAGACTTATTTTTTTATTCCTGTAATGAGATGCGCTCTCAATTTTTTTTTTCAGTGGAATTTTAACATAAATTATTTTCTTTTTTAATTTTTTTCCTCATTGACTGAAGGGAAACCTAATAATTCATGGTTGGAGGTTTTAATCTATATTATTTTTCACTTGCGGTTAATTTTGTACACTCTTACTATGGCTGAGTATCGAAAAATTGAGGTGTCATAATGAGATTTCTGATTGGGGGGGGGGAAAAAGATGTTCAGGATTGCCGCTTTTACTAGCATGAAGATAAGACTAGTAGGGATAGTATCCCTGAAGCGAGACTTTTACCCCCACTATTCACAATCTACTCATGAACCACTGTAATATCTCGAGCCGTAAAACAAGCAAAAAAAGTACAATTTTTACCTTGCAATTCCGTACAAGCACAAGGATAAAAGTTCCGCTAGACAAGGTTTTGCCATTAACACCCTCTCTTGCTTTCAGTGAGACCATAAATTATGATCTAATGTCAGTTCATACAATATCAGTCTTATAAGTATTGCGTGTGGTTATCGAGTAGTATCATAGTCTACATACTTTAATTCAGACTTTCGTAAGCTTACACACAATAAAATTTGGTAGGTGGCTATTCCATCTTTCCATCTTTTTATGAACCGAATTAAGACAAAGCTTCAAGCGACTCATATTGAGCTTCGGTGAGCAGTGGCAGGGTTTGAATATCTGACATAGTTATAGAATATTTAATAGGTGAAAAATCTATTACACATATAATTCTTTTTTGGGATACAGTGTTGATCGAATTTGTAGAGTTAAGATCATTCAAAATATTGGTTTATCAGTCTGTTGACTAGACAACATAAATAAGATTCAAATATTTATCATTTTATAGTTTTTATTAGGGTCCTATTGAAAGTGAGAAGGTAATAAAAGTAGCTCTTTGTCGTGTTTTGGGTTAGGCTGGCCTTACCGCCTTTGCTTTGGGAAAAGACGGCTATCATCCAAGTATCTGTTGTCCCTGAAGAAAACCCCAATGACTCTTTTAAAAATGTTTTGTTCTTCCATAATCGTGTCCATAAATATTGTAGTGGGAGATACGCTGTAGATGCGAGAAACCATTAGGTGGTGAATTATTTCACATTGCCCTGAATGACCTCATTACTGAACTACTCGCTCTATTACGTATGGAAACCGACTTTGGTATTGCAAGTGGCCAAATGGTTAGCTCTTCAGCTCTTATCCTTTTCTCAGAGAGACCAAACTATAATTCGCGTAACCAAACCTTAAATGCCATTACAATTGTACAATATGGGAAGAAATACTTATTGGAAATTGGGCACTCAGGAATTCGAATTGAAAAGAAGAAATGTCAACAGGTTCCTTGAGATTGAGTTTTTATAATTCAATTGCACTTATTCATTTGTGGAACATGCTACCTCTATGAATAAAGTACGTATTTTTTTAATAATCTTTCTTTAGATATGCATTTTGCAATATTTGCCACTAATAGATTTGTAATTGTTCCGATTTCAGAATGATTACAATTAAATTAAGCATTTAAATTCTGGTTTTCTTGAACTCTGATTATTTCACTTTTTAATGATGTTGATGAGTCATTAGAGTCACTAGTTATTGGGATAAAATTACTTTTGTCTGTAACAGATTGACTGGTTTCTGGTGAAAGATCAAATTCGCTGTCCATAGTGTCTCTCCAAGAACACTTTGCATGCTTTTTGGTACATGCTTGACATGCAGTCAAATGTTTGATACAATCAAACTTTAATCGACGGCATCTATCACATGGTGGCCTGATAAGATCGCCTCGATTCAACTTCTCAATCCTAGAAGCCATTAATAGACGATTCGTCACTTCTTTCAAGCTACGCCTAGATTCCTGAGGAAGCAATTTTCTACCACCGGTTTCCATCTGCGTGATTTTTGGCTTTTTAAACTGAGTACCACCGTCATGATTAGTATACGAGAGAAATTGTTTAAGAAGTCTGTCCTGCATTTGAGCTATATTCTTATTTGGGGCTGTAGAAGTTTGAGCATGAGTGCAGGCATTGATTGTAGGAAATTTTCGCGGAAAAGGATGGGTATTTGCTTCTCCATATGCATAAGATTCAACAGCTACTTTGCTACCTAAAATAGCAGTTTGCCGACCCTTTATCTGATAATTAAGCCGTCGAGCTTTGCTAGCCACCGCATCAGCTTTTTTAATGAGTACCGCAAGACGTGCTTCTAAAATTGAAAGAGTACAAATCTCAGTTGACTCATCATCAGCTATAGGTTGAGCTGGGATCATGCGCTCTGGGCCGCCGGACATAATCAACTGATAGTCATCTTCTGAGATTTCAATCTGACCGCCTCTAATCCATAATTGAGAGACCTTCTCGCCTGGCACATCCTTACTGTCTATGAGAACAAATTCCGAAGGGTTAGTGCGGGCAAAAGTCACAATATCAAGCCATGTAGCTGGCGATTCAGAAAGGAGAAATGAATTCTGAATAACTTTTATAGGACCCTCAAAAAGCTTTAGAAAAGATTTCATCAGGAGTGGAGCAACTAGCTTTGCTCCTAGGTTGGCAGCTAGACTCTCATGGCGTTGCAAAACACCTTCATAATCATCGATTAAGCCAAGAACATCGCTAAAAGTTTCGTTGTCTCCTTCCATTAAGCGTAATCTCTCACTTCGTGCTTTGGTCATGTAATTAATCATAGTCACATTACCTTGCCCTAAGCGACCCGCATTTTCATCAACAAGATAACGCATGGGACTGCGGTTGCGTTTCGCTGATCGAGCACTCCCTATTTCTTGACTTTCCATATGATTAATAGCTAGCTCTATACAATCGAATTTTGGGGGGAATTAGCAGTTCGTGAAATAAGGGAGGTTTTTTTTTCGGTTCGTGTGTTTTCCCTCAGCTCCAAGTGAAGCTCGAGAACGGACTTGTATTCGCAGCGTATCATTCGTATCCTTTTCTCCCAAACTCAAGACATTACACAAAATGTGAACAGTGTAAATATAATTGAAATCCACGGATTAAAATATGAAGATTTCAAAAGATTTACTCGAAAATAAAAGCTATGAATTTCTTTTTTTTTCAAGGAGCAATACCAAAAGAATAAAAGTATATTGGGAGGAAATTGTTTATCGCGGAATATACGGGGGGAATAAGGGGCGGGATGTAATCCTTCCCGCGGCGGATGTGTAATCGTTGATTTAGCACGTGACCTATAATCTCCTCCCACCTCGGAGTTTTTAGCTTTTTTTGACCCCAGTCCCGCCCCCCTCCCCCCCCTCTCAAAACATCTCTTCCCGATCAACAATGACGGAACGACGTCGTATGGGTTAGAAGATGTCAAGCTCTCACCTTTGTAATCATCCCAGTTATTAGGAAATATACTAACTCCTCTTAAAAAATTTTGTTACCTAATTTTCGATGAACGCAGAGAACTTATGGGTGGGATATCTGTATGTAACCCGGTTTTCTATGTTTATTTTTTTTTCAATCATTGCACAACGATTGGTACCAATTAGATTATAACCAATCATCGTGTGATGTCTGGGCCCGTAATGAGCAACACTAAAATTCCGACAGATAAGTTAGTTAATAGTATGGTGGCGTTCTGGTGACGAGTAAATTCAATAATATCTTCAGAGAGCATTTGATATTGAAAGGTCTTGGCTATAGAGGCCTTTCTTTTTCCTTTTGGCTTAGTCTTTATTTTATAAATTAGAACTTATCAATACAGGCCTTATATAAATCCCATTTCATTCTGGTCTCAAGCAATGTGATGCTATAATCACAATGAGGTTCAAGCCTTCAAGTCATCACTAAAGCAAGATGAGCAATGCTGTTTATACTTTCCAATCTTTTATTTCAACTACGTTTTTTAAAAAAAAAATCCATTAATTTTGTCAATAAAAGCAAATTTAAAAAGCTGATCATCGCATCTTTTTACTCACAAATTTGATGTCAAAGGAAAGCTACTTTTGAGAAGTGCTCAAACACCTACTTCAAATAAAGTCTCTACGAAATATCTTTTTGAGTCCATGTGATTAAATCAAACTATAGGTAATTTTGGAAGTCGTTAAATTTACTGTATCAACTAAATGAAGGCAGCATTTTTCAAAATTCGAGGTACTAAGGAAAGCGCAACGTTTAAGTTATTGGTAGTTTTTGGTCTTAGTTTTGACATATGTATAATATTAAATAGTGAAGCTCCAAGTAAACGTAAATTAAGTAAAGGTTTCAAGCAATTTGTTAGAAAGTCGTAAAGGCTGTAGTTGGAGAGATTTTCTTTTGTAGGTCTCCATTTTGCACATCACTCAACTCAACAATATTGCTGATACTAGCCTGGGAGTTTTTTGTTCTCTCTGAAGGGATTAATTTGAGAACTTTAAGCTATCATGTGTCATGACTTAAATCTGGCCTTCTGAACATAGAGATAGTATGACTTTTAAAGTTGCCACAATTTCCTGTAGTATTTCATAAAATCCTTTAGAAGACCGCAAAAAAAAGAAAGCTAAGAATCTCCATTTCTTTACTGGGACTCCCAAGTTTTACTTGTCTCAAGTTATGTATTTGAGACCTACTTGACCTGGTAAGGTGTTTTCGGAAAAGGCAATGATTTGGGATATTCTTTGTATAAGCATCAAGCTTAGACGCTGCCGCGAACTTTAAGGCATCAGGTGATTCGATTAGATATGAACATGTCGGATTGCAGTAAAATTAATGATCAGCATCTGAACCAGAGATGGCTGGTTAGTAATTGCTTTAAAAGGGAGACATAGAATGAAAACAGAAAAGCCGAACAAGAAACCGTTTAAAGACAAAAGTAATAGTTTACTTGACAAGGGAAGAGGTTCTAGATAAAAAATTGTGGAGTTTGATTAATGCAGCTTTCTTGTGCCTTGGGTTGAGTGTGAAAACAAAACCTATGCACGGTCTTTTTATTTTTAAAAAATTGACATCCACTCCAGGATCTTTGGTGACCTATGGCGACGCGGATCATAAAAGAACGACTAAAATATTTTAAAGATCGCTACAATATAATCCTATATTCCTAGCCCTCACTGTCTGGAGAACATAGCCTTAATAGTCTTTATAACTCTTTGAGTTTTATTCTCCATACACTCACCCGCACAAGGTTTATCGAAAGGAAAACGACAAAAGAGATTTTACAGAGAATGTCACAACGAGGCCAATATCGTGGAAATCGCGGTTCAAATCGTGGAGGTCGCGGTGGTAGAGGAAATTTTGATGGAAATAAGGTATGATGAGCCTCCAATTAGTTTGGGATCTAGGCTAACCCGTGCATTACGTAGGGATCAATAAGTACAGAGAGGCCTAAGAAGGAAAACATTCTTGATCTTGGTAAATATATGGACAAAAAAATAAGTGTTAAGATGTCAGGCGGTCGGGAAGGTAAATTGCAGCAGTTCTTTCGAGCCAGACAGAGATAAATCAATATCTCCTCAAACGCTTGCTTGCTACTTCACTTCAACAGCTACATATATCTTGCTAATCAACGAGTAGTTGTCGGTGTACTCAAAGGTTACGATGCTCTTATGAATCTCGTCCTTGACGATGTCGAGGAATCCATGCATGGTACGCTCCGATCATCCATTTACGATAACTCTTTTTTTTCATTGAAATTGAATGGAAATGAACTAATAGTAACTAATTTAGATGAGGAAAATAAGACTACTACACGTTCACTGGGACTAGTTGTAGTTCGTGGAACTCTACTAGTCTTAATTAGTCCTGTTGATGGCAGTGAAGAGATCGCAAACCCATTCGTTCAAACTGAAGAGTGAGAAAAAGAAGACTGATAGGATATTTTAGTTCTCCATCTTTAAATAAGTGATCTAGTGTTATAATCACTACGCGAGACATATCGACTTAAGGACCTTCGACTCACAGAACAAACAAAAAGGTATCTGTGGAGTTCTATTTACGTATGAGAATTATTTGGTGGCTCTAGGAAATCTAAGAACAGTCCAAATCATTAAAGCATACAGCTTCAATATTTCAGGGGCATGGGATCTAAGAGCTAGAGCTTAGATGTGAAATGTTCAGATTGTCTGATATTATCTGACAAAAGCTACTTCGTCATCAGAAAAAAAAGGGGTTACTAAACGTGGCCCGTATGATGCTCTTATATTATTAGATTAAAATCATTTCTCACTAGAAATACTAGAGAAATATAAAAATATTAGTCGACTTACATTTTTTTAGAACAATAACGCTTCGCATATATTACCATCTCATCATTATTCCTCTATATTAAATTACAAGATTTAAGATTTAGTGAAGTTTATTTATGATGTTAAGATTTACTCATATCGTATGTTTGCTCCTAGAGACCAGTGCTAGTTTAGCGGGTAGCTAAAGAGTACTTCTCACACAAAGCCAATTCGATGTTCATACTGATAATTATTTACATTGATCGCGCGTTCGTAGAACCAATGAGGATCAATATTATTTTGAAGAATTGTACCTGAATTAAGTTTGCTTGCGTGAATCGTATGATAGCATGGTAGACTCATTGAGGTTTGTATTGCGCAAGGCATGCTACATGGCGGTAGAGATTCGTCAAGCTTTCTAGGAAAATTTCCCTCTACTTCAATTATCTTCATTAAGAAATAAGTTAAACAAAGCTCACAATGTCCTGGAAGAACTGAATTTTGGTGGCGTCTCTTGGCGTATGCTTTGCACAGGTAATGCTCTCTATAATTTCTCGGTTTTAATCTTCCCAAAATACGCAGAAAGTATCAAAGAAATCCTTATGATCTCCAGTACTTTTGCGAAGATATGCATTAATCGCAGCACGACTAGAATCATTTCGAGAGGTTGTGTAGTTGCCAAAGTGAGCTACTTTGTCAACTCAGTGCTTGACCACCTTCTCAATCCATATAAGCCATTTTTTTACGCAGTATTTGAGTAATACAGTCGTGCCATATTTCCTGGAGGACTTCAGATTATTTTCGTATTCCTCGCTCGTAGTTGACGCTAGGAGGCCTGTCCAAGATTCGTAAGATAAAAGCCATGTATTGGATGTATTGAAATATCTTTTGCGTTTGGCAACTACATGAATATTAAAATGCCAACGACACAAAATGTTATCGGAGGCGGCAAAGAATTTATCAAAAATATTCATCAATGCAAGCTCTCTATTTGTGATCTATGATAAAACACCTTGGTTTGAGGATTTGAATCTTCTTTAGTAAATCGTTAAATGCAGTCATAAACCAATTGCAATCGTCCTCCTTTCCATCGCTTAGAAATCCAAGTGCGAATTGAAGAGTCATAGATATAGGAATTTACGAGCGGCATATTGAATCGATTGGTCTTATATGTGCAGTCGGTGAGAATAACGTTAGGATACTTTTTGATCATCCTTATAGATTCATGGTGTGCAAAGAAAAGTCTTATCACCCGATTGTCCTCGTCAGTATCGATGCACGTGTAAGAAGTTTCTCTCATTGGCCTCATCTGCAAGTCACTATTGATAATTTAGTACTGATGCTTCAGAAAAGCCTAGAATACTGATTTACCTGAATCTGCTCGTTTCGTAACCTTTGGCCTCATGTTATACATATCCCTTGAGGTGAACTTTACTCACCATTTTTGGTGAACTTGAGATCGAATGATAGAAACTGCAATGTGACGATTTAGAAGCTGAAAGATGATAATTTTGACTTCCTTATTGGTTCTAATTAAATTGATCCTGTTAGAAGTATGTCAAAATGCAATATGATTGTGGAAGCCCTTACCTTTTCTTATCATCTTTTAATCTCTCCCACTTGACTATTTTTAATTTTCTAGCTATAATTCGGAACGGGCAGTTACATTTCTGACATCTCGTTTTACGACGTTTACTTTCATTTGATCTTTATTTTTCTCTTCCGTGAATATACACCAAAAGAAATACTCTCAAAAAACCTCTTTCAACGTATACATTTCACTCCACAGGGAAGGGTCTACTGGATTCGAAAATGAGATCTTCCGACTCAAGTGGGGTAGCTCGACTTAGCGTGCAGCTACACCGACGGCCCTAGCCCACCTAGTTTTCGCCTACCTCTGTTTGGCCGACCTAATGAACACATAATTCACAACTTTAAATTTTTTAAATTCAAAACCAATATAAAACCAAGAGCCGTGATGAGTTTCCAGCATACTTTTCGTTGTCGGGAGGGATGCTGATTCTATTATATTACTATTGATAATACATCGTGGCAGGATGCAGGATGTCTATTAAGTGGCCATATTTGTGGCATAAAACGTCGATTTTTACGCTATTGGATTTCTTCAACTAAAACCCTATTACGAGCATTTGACAGCATGAATTTTTCCACAAATTTTATGTTCCAGAGAGTTTCCTGTTCATCAAACTTTTCTAATGCACGTTTCATCATGTTCTTAAAGTCAGCACGATCTTTTGCTGTTAGAACTTCCTCATCAACCTCAATATTTGAATAATCTGCACCGCAATCAGATCCTTCACTAATATCAGAGTCAGACATTAAACCTGTGGCTGACTCTTCGTTTATGTTTTCAAAGACAGCGTTAAATAATTCCTGAAATTATTAAAATAATTTATAATCAAGCATATCGGAATCCCAAATCCCCTTTCTCTTTCAATATGGTATAAAGGTTGACAGCACGCGTGCTTTGGATCAACGGATAAGTCGTTAAATAGGATCAACGCATTTGGTACGCGTCTGACGATACAAACAACTACTATAAGAGAAAATTCCGGACTCCGTGACAGAAATTTCGAACAGTTGTTGATTGAAGTCGGTGTATTTCCTATTGGCGATCCGCTTCCTGATGGTGCTAGTCCCGTACCAAAACCAGAAAATTTTGAAGACCTAGAAGAAAGAGTACTGCGACGAAGGCCATCATTTTCCCGAACTAGCTTTACGAACGCAGACTACCAGGCCTTTGACCAGAGATTTGAAAGTTCTAAAACTGAAATAGATTTCATGGAGAACATCATTCCTTTGATAGAGGGGACGCACCAATGAAGAGGTCGTAGCTGTATCGATAGACCTTTCAATAACTTTAAACCACTTGCAGCTAATATAGTTTGTGAAACATCTGATAAGTGTTATGGTGCGGATCCAGCGGACGTAAATCGAAGGGTGAAAGAGGAAATAGGGGATGTGATACTACCCTCGACAATGGAAGGCATGCCTATCGCTCCTAACTTCTTCCTCGAGCTGAAAAGTAGTGATGGAAAAGAAAACACTTTATTGCTAACAGAAAGGCACTCCATACGGGAGAACTTGGCGAGAGGGACTAAATTTCTCTGCGGGCTTGGCGGCGAGAAGGGCCAGGTGTGGACAAAATGGCCCATACCATCACCGTAACATATAATTATGGCATGATCATCATATATTTTACTAATGCAGAAATATCAAGAATTCAAGATGATCGAGTTGATTATTATGTAAATAGAATTTTGTCATACGCAATAATTAATGGTACTGTAAGTTTCCGTATATGTACATCAGCAAATCGGAACATGCTCGACTTTGTCGCGGAGCAGAGGAGTCTAAGTATTGCGATGGCGAACACCATGGAACAAAGGACTAAGAATGCAGCGGAATAATGTATTTTGATAAAACTTCTATTAACGTTCCTAATTTCCAACAACTTTGTGAATAATTTTTCTAAGAATTTTTCAAATTTGACACATAATTTCTGTCAAAACTAAACCTGGTTATCGCAAATTGAACACAGAATAGTATTTGATTCTTACACAGTCCGACTATCCTCCGATCCTTAGAGTTTCCTTTGGGCTGAGGTAACCTTCTGATTAGAACCGCTCCCCCTTCCCTAGAAGGAGGTTGTCTAAATGACTAAATGACTGAGAATTTGCAATCCTTGACAAGGGAATCTTCCTTGTCAAAAGACTAGTCACAAAGCATCAGATTAAGCTCTAGAAAATACTCGGAATAGTTATATAGTATTTCCTGTTATTAAGTTATAAGTATACACGTAATATAAATTTTAGCCACGCATTTTTTGAAATTCAGCGTGATCTACGTCTCCCTCACTACGCACCCCCTAGCTAAAACTTTGACTTGGTTTATTTACTTCTAGCAATTTGAACCGTTTAAGGATTTTGCCGTCCTAATTTCGAGGATTATAAAGCATCTTTTTTTTTTCAATATGTGTCCAGTCGCGTCAATCAAAGAAAGTAGTCCTTGCGCTTGCAACACTGCAAAGCCGAATACGTGATCAACAATCAAACGCTATTGCTCATCAAAAACTTGGAACATTGTCATAAGAACAAAAGGAATTGATCATGGATTGAATTTCAATGTAGGATACTTGTAATTAGCCTCCCTCACACCGTCGGGTCGAGGAAATGGCCACCTGAGCTCCTCTTTCGCGTAAAAGGGGACCATGAACTTTTATGCTAACTAACATCGGATATAACACTTCATTTCGCGCAATGCATATTTTGTATCTCAGAAGTTTCCAAATCAAGGGGTTACCACATTGAGTGCTGAAAATACACACGCATCCTTCATGAATAATGTGAGGAGGGGATCTAAGATGAATTATGTATGGATAAGATTAGAATAGCATTCGGGTCGTGTACGAATCTCCAAGTAGTCACTGATTTGATTGAGAAAAAGGGCGGACATAAAATCTCTTGAATATTGAGCGTGAGTAACTCTGATTGAATCAGTTTGGCTGGTTATTTTCAAAGGTAAATTTCTGTAATTAACTTAGTTTTCCATTGCAAGATGTTCACTACTTATGAGAATGGCTGACTACTACGAAGTCTGCGTGGCAATACTTTAATAACAGTCCCAGTACCACATTGCATTCTCGTTCTAGGTGGCTATGTATGGCACTCACACTGACTTGGAATTTATGTCAAATTACAAAGAAAAATAAAAAAGTAACCCATTAACCTCAATCTTTGTGTATATTTTTTTCACATATTCTTCAGCAATTGGACCTTACTCTTTCTTTTGCTTTAATATCGAACTAAATAGCGCAACAAAATTAAAGCTTATTCAGCGCTCGATGATACGACAACAGTAAAGAAAGAGCGTTTCATTATAGCTTATGATAAAGCTAATAAAGCTAGATACGAAGTCTTCTCTGAACAGGTAGTTAAAGCTGTGTGAAAAACTACTGAGCTTTGCCCATGTAATTCTGATCTGATTTTTATTCCCCCGGCGTCGCATTCAGGGTCCGTAAAAAGCTATGCAAGATTCTCAAAAATCAGAACCCCTTTTTCGAAGCGCCCTTGCTGTTCTATTGGGGTAAAGCGGGAAATGCCCTTTCAAGGGCTAACGCCAGAGTAGCAGTGCTTGAATCCGAACAGCAACGGTACTCATAATTGAGTTAAATAATTTCCAAAAGTAAAAAAAGAAGTAGAAAACGCGTACGTTTTAAAATCAAAATGAGTGCTTTAGTAACGTAGAGGCATTAAAGACCTCCGATTACTTATTCCACTAAACTTATGTACTGCACCTAAGTAGCTAATAGGGAATTTAAACTCTTTATTTTATATATATTTTAAAAAATGGGTTGAAGAATCAACTAAGAGTTACTGTCTCGATGGTGCTGTAGTATTCAAAATATGTGTCGTATCAATGCAGCCTAGCTTCAGATTACTAGGCTATGGCAATAATTCCAATGATAAAAGAATATGACGTGACCTGGAGAAGTTGCCTTAACCTTGATTGATTGGGATGATATGATGAAGAGAGCCTAAGACAAGTAGACAAGTACTCCAAATCCGTGTTTGATTAGCTACTTTGAACTAGAGCAGAGTCTGGATCTCCATGCCGATGAAGAATGGTAGGCGGAAGGGGGGAAGGGAATAGAGATTGGTTTGCAATAAATACAAGACCTCCCGAGGATTACAGTATCTCATAGATTCCATTAATTTGGCTAGTAGTAACAGCACGTTTGAAACAATAGCATGGTAATCCTCATACTGAAGACATGATTGGAAGTTAAGCATAAGGATAATATATCCTTGAAGAAAATTAATCTTTGTCTCACTCTTATAGACAAGCCAAAAATACTAAACATCCTTTTCTGGTTCAGATTTCAATATTATTGATGAGATATTATGGAGTAAAAGTCGCAAGAGTAGTAATAGTTCTCATGAAGAATTTGATAGCGAAAATAGCGAAGATAGCGACGTGATCCGTATGAGTACCACGTTCACTGTGTATTATTTATTTGCCCCCGAAAACTTCTGTTACGTTAGGGAGAAGTTGCCACCGTATCACTATAAACAGGACCACAAGCTTATTGTGTAAAACATTTTGAAGTCATATTCAAAATCTGATCTCATTTACTAATTCCGCTTAGTGTGGATTAATATCATGACCCACAAATTTTCCAAAAGTTTCTTTGTTTTTCTACCTTAAATGAATAGTTACTCGAACAATGCATCGAGATTTTTATACTAGTCAAAGGAATTAATCAAGCCTTCTTTAACTAATAAATGCTTGGCCGATAGCTTCATAATGACTGTTGAGATAATTCAGAAGGTACAATCATTATTTCCCTTCTTTTAATTAGGCAATAATCGTATTGCTACTTTTTTGTCGTAATAGTGCCGATAATGTATTGGGATACGACGTTGTCAATTGTAATTACCGAAGAAGAATGATTACTTTTTACCAGGACAATTCGGTAAAAGCAATAACCTACATCCATATAGATAGCTGATTCTACACACTCATAGCGCGTGGTCTATGTCTTACTATCTCAGTAGGCTTAAGTTTTGTTTTACTGTGAAATCATATCTAGTTAGCATGATATCATTATCGATTATTAATAGATATAACAAACCTTCGCTCTCTTTGAAATGAAGCATATAAATTATAAATGTCATATGTTTGTAGCGGGATCGAGGTTGTTTCGCGAAGGAAAGTCATTGCTTGGCCAGGCTTGATGCCTGTAAATATATTAACTCTTAACTTTCTAGAGTATATCTTGGAGGGCCTACCTGCATCATATAAACCCCTAGCCTTCTTTATATCAGCTAATCCTAGCTTCCGATGCACGGGATGTGAGCTAATTGAATGGCTTGGTGGATGGTTATGCACACTATGTTCTGCGCCCGGTCTATGGCAGAGTTCCCATTGAGAATCAGAACGTTGTTTAGCTATTACCGAGAACTGACAACCTGTTTTTCGGGTAGATGTACGTCGCTTACGATGCTGGAGGCTGTTTTGTGGATGATTTGCTGGTGGTACTTTGCCGGCACGATCGCAACTGTATACTATTCTACTCCGTATGCCTCTGTTTATTTTTGTAGATCTCTCAATACGAAAGGCATACTTGTACTGTGCTGCCCATGCTTGGATTGAAGAGTAAAGCTCCTCTCTCGAGCTATAAACGGCCTCCGGAGGTAGAGGCATAGAAGTCTGGATGGTGGCATTTATACACAGGGACTCAGATGATAGTGGTGTGATTGGCGACGTTGGAGGTGGAATCTCCATATCTTAACAGCAGCTTCGTCGTCAGACTTGGTATAATGAGAAAACAAAATTGATGTGCTATCAAAAAGCAAAGTTAAAAACATATAAGAAAAGATATAGAATTCCGATATCCTTGAAATTCGGATATTCTATTTTTTAAGGATTGAATGCAACAGTGATCTAGACGCAGTATGATCACAAAACACTCAAGACAGCGAGCTATTTGCGAGGGTAAACAAATGAAGTAAACAATTCGCCTTTGAATTATATTATATCAGTGTGCTTAGTACCTCTAAATACGCCCATGTCGATTCGGTTTGAGTGTAGGGATTAGAGTGGGTCTTAATTAGGTTTAGATGAATAAAATGGGTTATATATAGCAGGGGTAGGTATCTCGCACGCATTCAATTGCTTCACCGTCATTTATAGGTATTTAGGATAATGTTAGTAAAAGGATTTATTTTAGATGACAAAACTGTAAGATTCTTCTGAGCAATCAACGATAACTTTTTGCACCTCTAATATTCACTTTATCACTATAAAAGTTAAAATGAACGTAGAAAATAAAGATTCGTCCTGTTCGTGAAATCAACTGCAAGCTTGGGGCCAACAGAAATATGCACGCATTACTCACTCAATCATGGAGATATCACCATCTGCTTTTTTAGAGTTCCCAGCTTTTGTCCCTGTGATGATAGATTAGACTAAGTTAATTACCTCTTTTCTGATGAATTCTCTTAGTTTACAGATATCTAACATTACATTGGTCAAAATCAGTATCTCCTCGATCGACTTGTAGTTCACGTGTAGTGGGCGGGTGGTCTTTTCTAGCCGGAGATAATATATATGTATATATAATAAGTGGCCAGGTAACAAATCTAACAAAATTCTATTAAGTTTCTTGTTTCTAGATTTCTCGAACTGTTTAGAAGTTTTGGACGGCTGGAGGTCGTTGATCGGGCAACACCGATACATTTTCAGCAATTTAGTGCTAGAAAGTATTTAACTAAACATTAAGCAAGTTTAGGTCAATATCAAGCTAAGATAGAAAGATATGTTATAAAAGAAGTGTGCGACATACTCAGATAGCCAAAAAAGCACGTATTGTCATAACGAGAAACATGACTATATAGCTTTATAAGAAACAATTGGAGAAGCTCTGCGTGGCCCAAAATTGAAAATGACCATAGTCGGGAAGCTATAAAATCCGAATTAATTGCCATTCAACGGAATGGAACATTTACAAAGCTGATTTCGAGACCTGTTGATGCTGAAGATAGCGATATAATTTCTAAATGGTTTGATTTTGGAATTCCAATTTCAAGCTGGGCTTATTGCAAAATGCTATTTCTCTTCCCATCTCATTATGTCAACATGGAAAAAACTTGGGGGCAAAAGTAGCATTTGATACCTTCAAAGATATTGTCGTAGTCGCATCCACTTGTTATGTTCGAGGATTAGTGCAAGGATATCCCGTGACGCTTGAACTTTGTGCAAGTTATTATGCACCAAATGTGTTTACAGAAAGAATTGTAAATTATGGAATAACATGGAATAGTATGGAATAGTTAAGAGTTCCGTAGAACGTAATAGAATATTCTATTACGTTTTCCGTAGAGTTTTGGACTGTATATAGTTATCACGACTTTCCTTATTACATAAAAGCAACCTTTTCTATAATCAATTAAAATATATTATAAGCTTAACACACAATAATATCTTTATCCTATTCTCCATCCTCATATCAGTTCAACGGTGGTTATATATCGCTCCTATTCGCTTATACAATCATAATAGGTTCTGAGCCCGGCGGTCCGATAATTAACATAAGGAAAAGGAATTTCCTCCGACGAGCAAGCAATTATTCTCGGCCCTGAAGTGAGTCTATTCAACTGGATCGCCAATATCCAGTCAGCTTTGGCTCGGAGGAGATGTTTAGGTCACGTATTCCATTATATACCTGGAATTAAACCAGCGAAATGTCCAGAGATCCCAAAGGAAGAAAAATTATCAAGCGCCGAGTACAGCGTCAAATTAAAGGAATATGAGATCGAGTTGACAAAATGGACTGAAGGAGAAATCGAGGCAAGAAATATTCTTGTGAATAGGATACAAAGAGATATTTGCCCACAGAATTTCCTTAACATGACGGCCAAGCAATTATTTGATTATATTGCGAGCGTTAGAGAAGAAGGAGCTACAACTCCTTGGGAAACTTCAGTGAGAAAATTATTTTCAATCTAATACACCACCACTGCGGAAAACTATTGCAATGAGTTTCTGCAAGATTATTTAAATTTTAACAGTGCCGCAGAAACGATTAGTTTAACTAATCTGGAAGAGCCGAGGAATGATCAAACCCGGTCATACGAAGTAACACCTGGATTAGCATCATTTATGTTCATAATGGGGACTGAACACATTGAATGGCTTGAAACCTGGCGACAAACCAAAACCTTCGATGGTAACAACAGGTATGCGCCATTGGATATCCTGATGTCATCACTTCGACAGGTATCCAATAGTAGAGAAAATATGACAGGCCACGGTCAATCCGCAATAGGAGGTAGTAAAACTGGTAGGAATAAGTTCAAGGGCAATAATGGGAGACACAACGCAGATCCAGAAGCAATGTTTACTTAATGTAAACATCATCACAAAAATAAAGATTGTTTCAAGCAGCATCAAGAACTTACGAAGAGAAGGAATCCGGTAAACTCAACCACGCCAAAAAAAAATTGGCTGCAAAAGCTGCTGGTATAAATGAGATGGATGAATCTGATGCTGCAAGTAGTGACAATGGTAATGATAGCACTAGTTTAGGTATGATAGCTAGTGTAGCATCCAAATTCAATAATCGTCTACTATATGACACTGGTGCATC
>PEDP01000410.1:0-25490 GCA_002918395.1 Erysiphe pulchra | reverse complement strand
GCGGACAAGATCGATCAGTTGATCACCCTTTCTTCTGCAGAAAACTCCGACATAAAAGAGCACCCCGACCCACCCCGTCAACCGGACTAGAAGGAGATATAAAGTGGATTCTGGGCACAACTGAAGGGGCCAAAGCTTTTGAGAAATGGTGTACTGAGGTAAACCCATATGATGTATAATGAGCAAATAGTGAAATTCTTCATCTTTCTTTCTGTTAAATTAAAAAAAAAAAAAAAACTAAGATTCATGTATATAAATACTTTTCTGATCAGTTTACACTGGTCAATAAATTTGATGGGCTACTAGCGACTCGTAACAATTCGAGAAGCCAGAGTGGATTGGTTAGTCGTTTCCTAACGAGAGTACCTGCCTGGTAGCCTTACGCTGCGCAGGCACGCCAAACGCCCCTCGGGAGGCACGAGGCCGGGCTACGCCTGTGAGCCTGCTTGGCGTTAAATATTAAAAAAAAAAAAATTAGCGTGGTTAGGCTCAAATAAAAACATATTTCGTAATAAGATCTACAATTCTGTAATTAGGCTTTATATAGAAAATTAATGTAACGACTTTGCGAGTCCTTACAGTCCATCATATGCACCTTTCAGGTCATTCAATGTTGGAGCGATGAAAATATTCCTCTATAACTGCAAATCTTCAACTTTTCAGTTGAAATTTTTCACATTCAACCAAAATGATCGACAAGCCGTGTCAAAGACTATGATGTGATGAATGAATGTCTCTCAAACTGCGTGTATTTACATAACATTTCGTTGCTTGGGCCAACGAGCTGGGGTGCAACTTTATTTATAGCAAGGGTTAATCGGAATCCCTATGAATGATTGGCCAAGAGAGTCAAAGATATATCACAGCCCATTTATTGGTTGAATACCCATGTTGTATTGCAGGGATATCCACTGGAACGTCGGCTGAATCTATAAAAGGCTTAGCGCACTATGATTTACTCAGCGATTTGGCAACTCTAAACCAAAAATGTTTCGTGAGATGAGAATCTTATATTATTAGAGTATAGCTTGCCTTTCAGGCTATATCAGAAGATATAAAGAAATCTAAGTATTTGATGGGCTAAAACGTTCCGAAAAGTACTCTCTATTATTGACGTGTTGGAAAAAAAGTAAAGAGGGAGCAAGATTACCATAACAGACAAAAAGGTGGAGAAAGAGGAATAATATATTAATTAATTAGGGAAAATAGACAGACAGACAGCTGATTTAAAAAAAGGAACTTGCGCAGAAACTCATCATAATTTATGAACCTGTTAAATTGATTGAAAGAGAAAGAATATCATAGAATCTAGATGAAAAATAAGATCTCCATATGACTATAAAGAGTACGGTATAAATATGAAAATTGATTGAGCTTGATTCACCAAACTAACTATGTTCCCTATCCTATTCGGCCATCGTAAAAATTTTAACGATGATTAGCCAATTGTAAAAATAGATCTAAAAACATTTTATTATTTACTTTTATCGTTCAACGTTCAGGAAGGCGCCCATTTACCATTTAGGCGTTCAAGCGAAAATCAATATTCTAATAATAGTTAAGCTGCAAGCTGCAATTCAATAAAAACGCATTACGACTCACACGCTACTTTTCCAGCTGTGCTTAACGAATATACAAGTAAATATATATCAGATGATTTATTTAGTTAGTGGCGGTATTTACTTATACGAAGTTCTTGGAAAAATTTAATAAAATATGTTACTATCCATGTTCTAGAGATGAGTTATTAGAAAAAGAAAAAGAAAAAGAAAAAAAAAAATGGAATTAAAATAGAAGATTGAGCTGGAATATTCACAGCAGGGAAGAAATAAAAAAAGTTTTAATTAATTTTAGTAATACATAAAAAATAGGATATCTCTGTCGTGAAACAGCGGATTCAAAACTTACCTTGAAAAAAAATTTCTATTGAATTGTAGTTTTGAGTTTCGATTTATCGAATTACACTTTTTTTTTCATACATGTGTAAATTTTTACAAAGATAATTAACTTTTCGATTAGCAGAAAATTGTAAAACGATCAGCCTTTGATCTAGTGATAATGAGATGAAAAAAAGAGATTATATTTATTCAGTCATTAGTAGGTCATTTCGAATATCTGTACTTAATTTTCCGCCGCGTTAAATCAAACTTAATAAAGTAAATTTTATACAAGATCTCTTTGATTATAATAGCTTGATAATAGTAGTCGATAAAGTAAGATATTATAATTGATTTTAGTTTGATTTCGAAAGGAGATAGAAGTCACCACTCTAAATTCTTCTCATTCACAATTCCCCCCACCAGATCTTTCATTAAAGGCTCAATGATACTTTTATCACTTTTCAAAATAGCTTCTTGGCGCTTCCTCGTATAAAAGACTGGACAGTCCTTACTATCACATCTTACCTCCTCAAGGGGTGATATACCGGAGCAACTTTGACAAACTTTTAGAATATCCAAATACTTGCTTTCTACCTTATTGAGCTTCTGTTGCAATGAAAACAGGGTCCTAGGGAGATCTGTCTTACATTGTGGACATATTGGTCCTTCCACCTCTAGTTTTTTCCAGCATAGCAGGCATGCTGACGACTTCATGTAAGATTCTATAATCTTAGTTGTTGCAGATTCCTTTGATTGTTCTTCACTGAAATTAACTCGACGAGCCCTTTGAAATTTTTGCATATCATCATACCAGCCTCGTACATTTGCCCCAACCAAATTGAAAATTCTTTCTAGCGGAGGTATAATATTTTTTGAAATATAATACTCTGAGTCTAATTGATTATGGCTATTCTCCAAAAGTTCCTCGGGTGCTACACATCGATCGATGAGTCGTGCTTTAGGCGCTCCTGTGATCACAACATATGGTACACGTTCCCCATATTGTGGCTCAGATCGAATATCTTCCGCCATTCGTTTAGTACTTATCAAGGCACCAGGTGGTGGTTGACCCCTATCGCTATATGTACCTAATCTTACTTCTTTAGCAAAGCAGAAGTCTTGAATTGAAACTGAGCCTTTCATGATTTTTTCACACTGGCTTTGAAAGTAATTCTTTACCTGACTTAGATCAGATGTTCGAAATAGGATCTTGAGCGCTTTTTCTTGTATCTTTTGTTCTGCAGGTGTGCCATCTCGACGGACTGTCTCAATACCCTTAGCATCAAATTCCGGTTCCAATTGGTCTCGATATTCGTACTTGAAGCCAACGTAGCGTTTCTTTGCAATCAAGACGCAAGGTAGATAAACTTTTTCAAATTTAAGCTTTATAGGTCGAGGATTGAGATCTGTGATAGTTTTAGCGATTTCTGCGCCAATATCAAATGCCTGGTCTTTAGTTCTTCCTCTTAAATAGACAAACAGGCTATCAGTATCGCCATAAACAACCTCAGCATTCCATTTCTTGACAGAATGAATTAGGGCGATAGCTTTTTCAAGTGTCTCTCGTCCAGTTTGTACAATACTGTCTGCAATCTCAGAGCAAGGCATCCTTCCAGAGAATGAAGCTGACGTATATCCATAAGTAACATTTGAAATGAGTTTAAGCGCCAATTGTCTGTTATTGAGCAATCTTTGTAATGCCTTGTCATCCTTGTCTACCTTCATGCCACTCTTTACCATCAATCTAGTTTCAAGAATCTCTCCCAACATTTTGGCAAGGAGAGATTTCCTAATTGTAGGTTTGACGTACATCATACCGTTTGGGGATATATTGATGTAATCACGAAGAAGCTCAAGTAGTCGTTGCTGTCTCTGGTACTCAGTAAAACCCATCTTGCTTTTACCGCACCAGTTGACAATACGTCCAAGGAACGTAGAATAGCAATAATTATATGCTATCATTAAACTAGGATAAAGGCTTTGAAAATCGAGAACTAAAAGTGGACTAGTATAAAAAGCACTTTGTGGTTCCATTACTAACGGAAGACACTCAAGAGAGTTTTGACTTCCAACTTGCTTTCGACTGGGTGAAATCAACAAAAAATTTTCTGGTTTTGCAATACGAAACATGAGTGATTCAACTTTGTACTGTGAGCCACGCGAAATAACAGAAAAGAAGTCAACACCCAATAGGCGTGCCTGCTCACTTGTTCTTTCTATGAATTCATTTCGTTCAAGTATCTCTAGATTTAATTGGACCCGGGATACATAGTAATTCACTACTATGGCAAGACTCTTCGGTTTATTATTCATGAACCATTTGGTTAGATCAGTCCATGTAAAATGGGGAATACGGCGATGTAATAGATGGAAAGCTACGTTCTCAATAGTATATTGGAGAAGATTGAGTTCACTACGCATTGCCCGCCATATGTTGATGATATGTCGGCCAGTCACGTGAATTGTTGAAGTATTTCGAAGTCCCCATTTATCGCCGTTTGTATCAAATCTGCTATGAGATTGAGATTTTATACGAGAAAATTCCTCAGAAAGGTTATAATCGTATTTTAAGCGTGCACGTTCAATAAGATACCCCCACGAGCTACCTTGAACTTCGTAGCCAGTTAAAATATCGGGATCATTGTTCCGAACAATATCGACTATTCTGATCAACAAGTCAAGTTCAGAAGTCTCAGAACAAATCTTAACCGAAGCTTGTTTTCGGATTCTCTCGGTAACTTCCCAATATTCTGACAGAACAACAATACCGACACGAAGATTAGTAGAAAGATCCATAGTTTCAAGATAATTATCGTCGGATTTGAAGCACCAAAAGAGGCACTTGATCTCATCAGTCTCTGGATTAGGAGCTAGTCCATCTCTAGTATTAATATGGAGCTCAAGACTCATTATGCTCATATATAGGGAATCGTGCTCAATGACGCTGGATTTCTGGCCTTGAGTATATTTACAACCAAACTTATTTTTTTGAGTCGAGCCTTCAATTTGTGATAATATGAGCTTTTTTTGGGGAGTTGTAAATCTCCTTAAAGCAGAACTATGCTGAGGTTTACTCTCCAGCGTTCTAATTTTTCTCATATGAAGCCAGTCACAAACTTGCTTTCGACTTGGGGGGGGTTCTGCTATAGACCAGCTACGAAGACCACATAAGCGACGCCATTTATTATATAAATCTTCCCTCTTCAACCGACAAGATAAAACGTCTTCTGGTCTTTTAGATCTCTTTTCCAAAATATCTAACGGGCTGAATTCTGGTAGGAAGGTAATTGAAAGGCTATCGAGCTTGAATTCTCGCCCAGCCCATTCCCTAGTTCGCTCTGGAACATCTAATTCATTGCTGTAGAAGGCATCTTGGTAGGCAAAAGATGGAATATTATATCTTTGCATTGTAGAAATCACACTAGATATAGATGGAGGTAGGTTTTGAAATACAAATAATTTCCTAGGAGTTTCACCAAAGGTTTGATTCATTTTTTTCAATAAAAGACAAATAGTGTTGGGCGGTGTTCGAAAATTTGGAGAGACTAATTCAGATGGCGGATATTTTTTGGATGAAGTTCGAGTAGGCAACTGTTTTATAACAAGAGATGTCTTTTCTTTTTCAATTAAGAAAGAGGAGCAACCATCTTCCTGGCTTAGATCTTTACTAAGAATTTTTAATTGGCGGGAGCCTTTCACGACAGGAAAACGTAATTTTTGATCTTGGGATTTATCTCTTAAAGAAGAAGGTTTTTTACTTTGGCATAAAAGGGATACCCTAGGTACCAATGTCTTCTCAGCTTGGGATTCTTTTGAAACCTGACTGCCAGGAGTAGAGTTTAATTTTTCTACCTTTGTAGACTTTTGTTTCATGATAGTAAAGATCTCAGAATTCACTTGATCATTTCCATTAATTGAGTGAGTGAAAAAAACTGATTGGCGCTTGCGTGACGTACTCAAGAGAGTTTGAGACCCACTCCGCTTTAGATTTCGCGAGCTTAACTTATCCACCCTAAGGCAAGCATTTATATCCTCTTGTATATTAGTACGAAGGTTAATATCATTGAATCCAGTGACTCTTGAATTCTCAATTTCAACTTCTAATTTAGAGATTGCTTGAGGTGATTCAAGCAAGCCCTCTGTTCCACTTAAATCTTTTCCATTACTGAAGGTAAGGTTAGACTTATACGTTTTAGAGGGGGTTAAATCAGTGATTTGATTCTCAAACTTGGAGTCATTCTGATATTTTCCATTCAAAAGATCTCTATTAAGATTTCCATTCAAGCAAAGACTTTGCTTCTTCTCAGCTCCCATTATTTCATCTCCTCCATGACTACCGTCTTTTGGTTTAGGAGGAGTGAGTCCAAGAATAGGTCGTAGGTTTTTAGGAAAAAGATCTTCAACTGCTTCCTGAGTAGTTTTTACAAATGCTTCTAAGGGAATTGGGTTCATAAAATTTTCGAATGTTACTTCAATTCCATTACTATTACTCTTTTCTTCACTAATGAGACTGTCTAATTTTTGCTTGTAATCTTCCTCATGGATCCAGCCTCCAGCTTGTGAGTATCGAGGATCAGCGGACATTGAAACCATTACTTCTGGTGGAAATGGACTGCTGCCTGGATCAGGATTGGAAATTCGGGCTTTTCGTCTCTTGGTTTCGTCTTTCCATAGTTCTGCCATACTATGGACTAGCTTCTCCTGAGGTACCGTGGAGCCAAGACGTTCGATAAAGTCGTGGTGAAGATGCCTAGGTTTTGTTTCTAATCGATTGAGGATATCTTGAGCCTGAATATCGACTTCAATTGAGCAGTAACTATTTCTTCCCAATATTTCCTCATTTGTTATCCAATCTGGTGGTATTGAGTGGTCATGCCAAAAATGAGATTTCTTATCCAATTCTACATACTTAGGAATAGGGGCTCGAAATGAAATCCGACTACATTTGATATAGTTGGAGCCATATAAGTTAAAATCGGTCATCCACTGAAGGTAATATTGAAGATGTGCCTCATATGGTTGAAATACCTTGTTCATGATAGCGCCCTGTCGCAAGACATCCGCTAGACGAGTCATAACCATTGGATCTAGCATATAAATTTTTAAAAAGAGTTTGTAACCGACATGAAAACCGTAAAACGGAATACCCTTAACCAAAGTAATACGTGCAACATATTTAGAATTATGATCATTAACATCGCGGCGATAGCTGACAGCTAGAGCATTATCAATACTAGTGTGACATGACTGTATGTATTTGCTGACTGTCACTTAATTAGACTACATTATCTCAGAATATCACAATAAGATGGCTCACCTTCATTTGGTAGTAAGCCTCCCTGATACTCTATGTAAAGGTATGGAAACGCGCCATGAATATGAGCGCAGACTTTCTGCCCAGTTTGAGTAGCTCCAAACACCCTAATCACCGGTACTTTTGGTTCATTTTGAGAATCTGAAGACTTTACAAGGCGACGAAGCTGTGGGTCGAACTTCGAAGGTTGTGCCTGATAGTGATCGATACAATTGAGCCTCACACGAAATATTTCCATAATTATAGAGTCCAGTGTATTCTGGCCTTATATTATTACCCGGCATGGTTTCTTCTTTTTGATGTTATGTTAAATGATATCAAAGGACCGCAGGGAAGCTTGAACTGATGTACGCGACCGATAAATTCGCGTTAGATTATTATTCATCTGATATTTAGATTCGCTTGGTTTCGCGTATAATAAATTACGTGTCAGTGTGAAGTGTCAAGAGAAAAACATAAAAAGAAATGACTTGCATTGCATTGCTTCAGGGATATATCCCTACTAGTCTTCGTGGCAGATTGAGTAAAAAAGTTTGGCCTGAACTATCGGGCATACCTGAGCATAACATTCATCTTTTCCCCTCGACATCAATCTCGGGTTCCCCCTACAATTTTTGGACACACCATCACAGTGAGAACTTCGCAATCTTCAACACGAACGTCGTAGCCATCCTTGACCTACTTTTTTATTCTCACAACTCCTCCATATACAATTCATTATCAGTTGCCTCCTTCTACACCCGTGTCTAAACCTTTGAATAGAGACATGTGTTTTCAGGAAGACAATATTTCAAGACAATTATTAAACATGAAATACTAATTTATTTTATTTGGATCAGAACACTTCATTAAGCTGGTCTGAATCAATCAATTACGTAACTCAACTAGGAATTTTTGAAGACAGGTTGGGTATTTAAATCGTCGCGAAAATGTGGTACTCAAACAAGCTCGAGGTCGGCTGGAGCTTACGATTGGTTCTTTCCGATGACATTGATAAAGCTAAGAACATTATGAAGCTACCTCCTAATAATTGTAAGATGGACTACCTAGAACTACTTAGTATCTGGGTGCTTTCATTACTCTGACATGAATGAAAGGGTAATCTAGTCCGAAGTGCGTCATCCGGCTATGATTCTGCGGGTGTTCAAGAGTTCACAAAACTCATTGAAAGCATGCATGACAAGTGTCTGGCTGTTATAAAAGACGATAGCAGGTTAAAGAAGATTAATTGTTAGATTTTTAATAGAATTTTATTAGTATTTGTTGTGTGATAGTTTCAAGCATAGTTTGGACCAATTTAGCGGAACAGACAGAATCATCCGCAAGTTAAAAACACTAAATCAACCCCCCGGTTAAACTCAATATAAGTGTATATCATACCATATTGGGCTTAGTGGACCCATAAATACCCCTGTTCCACTCCACTGCTCAGAGCAAATCTACCCCCACGTAATGCTTCAGCTACAAGCGAGCAACAAGCGAATGGAAGATACAAGCGAGTGTGAACGCCGCTCAATACTTAGTGCACAGTTCGAAAAACGTCGAGCCCGAATTTCGAAGAAGCCGACTTAGCCGAATTATTTACGGAACATTGCCCCAGTGACCTCAAAATATTTTGTACGATTTAAAAAAGACAAAGTTAAATTGAAAATAGTTTTCCATAACATGCGTCGACAAGATTGTAGTTAATGCTACTATCAGCTCTTTGGTCTAGCCGATTCGGAAAAGCTGAGGGAACTGCGTTCACATCAAAAACCAAGCTAAGCGTATGCTCTGACTGATCGTGATCTAATTTCCAGTTTTAAATCTATTCAATAAACGAAGACCATATGCAAGTTGTTGACCATCTACGCTTCTCGCATTGATGTGAGCACATCTTCAATCGTCGTCCGTTCTTTATATCGAAGCACCCGATACTATGAGACTGGCGGCAACAGATAAAGACATCTAAAAGCATCCATACTTAGAATAACTAAATATAGCTACTATCAGATTATAAAAATGGAAAAAACTCACATTGAGGTGTAAGTGGTGAAGATCCGGAGATAGTATCGAGAAATTATTGATTATTGGAGGATCAATTTAGACGCGCAACTAAGTAAAGCAGGGACCAAAATTTTATATAAGGGACGCGACTGTGAAGATACAAAATAGTGCTAGTCATGGGTAGTCCTTAAAAAAATCAACGCACAGATGGATGTGGCTCCGAAGCCCAAATGATGTTGTTCAGTAGATTTTGCGTAATGATTCTTGCCGTTTTGAAGGCACCCAAAGTACTACGTTGAGAGGATTTTAGTAAGCGGTGTGGCTGAAATATCACGTGCTTGGGTGCTTACAGCAGAAAGGATGCGGTATGTGTCCAACAACTGCCACATTTACCTGGCTTTATCCACGCCCCAATCACTTATCTAACAAAATGCCTCCGACAGGGGTCCAACCTAAAAAAGTTGACCTTCCATCAGCTGCGAATAAAGAAGCCAACGAGTATATTCCATCTTTCATCTCTAAGAAGCCATTTTATATTGGTGAAGATGATGGCCAAAATGATTATCTGGAGCATCAACGCCTCCAAAGAGCGCAATCAGGGCAGTCTAAGTGGTATGACCGGGGGAAGAAACTTGGGCCTGCCGCAACAAAATATCGAAAAGGTGCCTGTGAGAACTGTGGTGCCATGACACATAAAACAAAAGAGTGTTTAAATAGGCCTCGTGCACGAGGTGCAAGATGGACTGGAAAAGATATACAAGCAGATGAGGTTATACAAGAAGTAAAAATGGGGTGGGATGCAAAGAGAGATCGATGGAATGGGTATGATCCAAAAGAATATAAAGCTGTCACCGACGAGTATATAGAGATTGAAGAGTTAAAAAAGAAGGTTTTATCTAAGAAAGAAGATGGAAATGAAGATAGTGAGGATGATGCAAGGTATGCAGAAGAATCTGATATGGGGAGGCATCAAAGTACTGCCACTAGACAGCTACGAATACGAGAGGATACTGCGAAGTATCTTCTTAACCTAGACCTAGATTCAGCAAAATATGATCCAAAAACGAGATCCATGGTAGATAGTGGAGCAACTGCTGATACGGCTGCGGCCCTTGTTGCGGAAGAAGGGTTCATGAGGGCGTCAGGAGATGCTGCTGAATTCGAAAAGGCACAAAAATATGCATGGGAGTCCCAGGAAAAGTCTGGTAATACTAAGTTACATCTTCAAGCTAATCCTACTTCTGGAGAATATCATCGTCGGAAAGAGCTGGAGGAGGCAGAGGCTAAACGAGAAGCAATTAAAAAGAAACTATTAGAAAAGTACGGTGTCACTGAAAATCAAGTTGCAACACAACTTAGAGCAACTGCTATCACGGAGTCTGAGAGTTACAAAGAGTATGATGCTTCCGGAGCAGTTAAAGGTGCACCGAAACGAATAGCAAAGTCAAAATACCCTGAGGATGTGGTCACTAATAATCACACCTCTGTGTGGGGTAGCTGGTGGTCAAAATTTCAGTGGGGATATGCGTGTTGCCATGCGACAGTGAAGAATTCTTACTGTACTGGTGAAGCTGGAAAGTTAGCACTCATAGAGGCTAATAATCTCAAAATGATAGCTGCTCCTATCCCTGAAAAAACAGAAAAACAAACTTCGAATATTTCAAATGAAAAATCCAACGCTGAAAAGGAAAAAAAGGATTTAAAATCAATGAAGCGCACATTACGGGAGTTGAATGGAGAAGTTTCTGATGACGAAATGGAACTCTATAGACGGAAACGTATGGCTGCTGGTGACCCTATGGCATCATTCCTTGGAGCTGATAATCCTATAACCGAAACTGTGGGAACGTAGGTTCGATAACCACATTGTACAAATTTCTACCTAAACTATCGTCAATTTTAATGCGATACTTGTATGATTAAAACCTGACGACTAAATACTTTGCGCTTTGACTACTTCATCTAGGTTTAATGATGTACAAGGTTCATTGAGACTCAAACGTATATTGGTAAAACAAAATTTTTACAACCAATTCAAGCTCTAACCATATGAGTTTTTACTAAAGGTCTAATATGTTATATAGCTTAATTAGTATGATAATCGTGCAATGGACAACCCAACCAAATGTGATATTTCAAATATATATACATGTGTATATGTTGTTACCCACGAGCACTTTCATCATAGCTCTCGAATCCCCAAATTTCATAGATGATTTTAATTTTAATTTTACTACATCGATTACCTTTGATTCATAATTGAAAGTTCTCAATCCAAACGAATAATAGAGTGGTGGGAAACATGAATTGTTTACGCGTTGATGATATTTGATTTCATTATTTCCCTAGATATGTGTTAATTCTAGTTAAATCCCATCCAATGATCATTCGAAATTAATTTTTTTAGTCTTCATCCTCATCTTCAGCATCACCACCATCCTTCTTAGAGGCAGCAGCAGCCTTCTTTCTCCGAACACGACCAGGACGTCCACCACCGAATGGCGATTTAAGAGCAAAATCGATGTGTTTTTGTGAATCAAGACGAACGACGAATGAAGGAACATTGACGATCTGTTTACCCACACGGATATGCCTTTGGCGAATAAGGACTCTCGCATGGTGAATTGATTTAGCGAGACCAAGCTTATAAACACAAGTTTGTAGACGACGTTCTAAGAAATCCTCAATTTTGAGAGCTAAAACATAATCAAGCTTCATCCGAGATTCATCAAGTACTCCGACACGCACAAGCCGACGGATAAGTGCATTTCCTTCAAAGAGACGTTTTGGATCCTTTTCATCAAGAGTAAGAAGTTGACTAAGATTTATTAATAAATAATTCATAATCAGTTTTTTCAATCACAAACCGGGCGGCTCGACGAATCTTTGAGAGAGTCAGCTGAACACGCCATACCTCCCGTTTATTTCGAAGTCCGTATTCTCCGACAAGTTTTAGTTCGGAGTCACTGAGACACTATTAGTGACATGTACAGAGACAAGCTCATATACAGTGGCCAACCTACAGACGGGCAGACTCGAAAGCTATTTCAGATTAGTTTACGACATTAAGGTAAGAAATGATTATTGGTGTAAAAGATGTAACATACGTCTTCTTGGGACACGACTTGTCTTAGAGTAAGAACGTGGAGCCATCTTTGAGTCGCGGTCGTTTTTTGGAATAAAGATTCTTCTTCGTCCAGTGTTCTAATTAATAATGTTTGTGAAAAAATTTCGCCTAATTTAGCTCAATTACTGAATCACTCATGTGACTCAAAACAAAGAGCGACATTTTTCAAGGAATAATATCAAGTTATCAATAGTACTTACGATCCTTGGCGTTGTAAATCTTGTAAAACAAATTAAAAGTCAGAAACTGAGAAGATACGAAGGACGTTACTAAGTAATTGAATTAAATCTCAGTCACGTGGTAGGTCTGAAGCCCTTTCGCCGTGTTGAAAATTAGCGAGGATGAAAGCACATAATTTACTACAAGTAGATTTACAAAATTTCAGGCCAAGAGACTTTAGAAATATCGTAACTCAGAACAAATCTCAACACCCAAGATGGGACATCCAGCAGGTCTTCGTGCGGGTACGCGCTATGCGTTCAGCCGTAAATTCCGTGAAAAGGGTATGATAAGACTGTCAACTTATCTACGTCAATACAAGTGAGTATTTGTTTGGATGATAGTAGTCTATCTGAATCTAATATCTAGTTAGGGTTGGAGATATCGTAGATATCAAGGCAAATGGGGCGGTTCAGAAAGGGTTAGTGATAAATTCGAAAAATAATTTTGCAGTTACAACATCCCATAGGATTGTAACAAAAAAACGAGACTTCATTAACAAATGATAGTATGCCTCATAAAGTTTACCATGGGAAGACCGGAGTTATATACAATGTCACGAAGAATGCTGTCGGAGTAATTATTTATAAAAAAGTCAAGCACCGGTACATCGAAAAGCGTGTCAATCTTCGAATAGAACATGTATCATTATCACGATCGAGAGAGGAGTTTGTAAAACGAGTTAAGGCCAACGCAGAATTAAAAAAGAAGTCTAAGGAAGAAGGAACAGTTGTTCATCTTAAGAGACAACCATTACAACCCCGAGAAGCCAGAACAATTTCTATGAAAGATAATATACCAGAGACCGTTGTACCAATTGCATATGAGACCACTATTTAGGTTATAGCTAGGGCAATAAATCGTTAGATCTGGGAATGGGGCAATATAAAATCAAATTAAATCCTTTAGCATAATCACTCTATGTTGGAACTCATTCAAACCCATTATTGTTTTCCAATGACCTAAATCAATGGTTACATCACTTGTGAAATTATCTCTCATGCTTTACTCAATAGCTATACTGACAGAGAGAAAATTGACAAGAGATTCGTAGCCTTACTCATGTAAAGAAAGTCATGTATAAAAACTCTTAGGCATTATGTTTAATAGCTAGAAAAAAAAGCAAAAGAAACAAGTCTGTCAATTTACACCAATTCTTTTAACATATATTTAAGATATCCAGTAAATAATTTGTCATAGATAATGTTTCAGCAGTCAAAGTACATATTTATGTAACCTATGATATCTCTAAGAAAGAGGCTCAGAAACAAAGGCGATCTTGAAAAGGAAAAGAAGATTTACAGCCAACATTGTTAAACTCTTTGATTCGTTCAAGTTTCGCGTGAGGCTTTTCTTTTGGTAAATTTTCGTGAAATCTGCATAAGTGCTTCAACATTAAGGCATCTATATTTAGTACCATTTGTTAATCAATTAAGAATGTCTGATTTCAATCATTAAATCTTATGGCGATAGATATAATTTGTGAATTGAAAAGTTTCTTTCTCTTCTATAGTCTTATACTCTGTTTACAAATGGGGGCAAACGGCTAGAACTGGATAAGTGTGGTAAATAAAATATGAAATTATGGGGGATACAGACTTGCATTAACGCTATTTTTCAAAATTCGCCAAAAAAAAAAAGCTTACAATGAGGTATATCTTCTAATGTTAGCCACAGACATGAGGATATTTTGCTGGTGGTGAATACAAATATTGATAGTTTGGTTGCTCTACTGTACTGAGGGTGATCATCGAACGCAGTGAGCCGATTTTTGATTCAGACCACGCGCATCTTTGACACAGTTCTTTTACTCTTCCATTATTACAATACTGACCTACCTTTAGTGAACAGCCATATGACTCAATTCTACCTGTTATACTCCACCTCGTCTTGTATCGAAACTCTCCACTTTGAGAAAATGCTTTTTATTAACAGTTAAAATAAATTAATTCAACAAAGTACGGATTTGTGTTGGTGTTGTGGCTGTTACATCACAAGTAAATGCGTCCTATACGATAACTGAACAGATCTAACAAGATCTTGGCCAATCAAATTGAATAGCTGCACGGGCCATTTATGTAGCAGCGACTGACCGGAAATTTTAAAAAGCCTTGGGATCATACGAATTACGCATATATGTGTCCTAACTTTCTCTCTTTTTGTCCAGATTGCCGCCTCGAAGTAAGAAACGTTACCAGTGCTCAGGTAGTGATGCCTTCTCTCGATAAACAAAAATAATCACAGGAACGTAAACTGAAAACCTGTGCGGATGATTTATTTGTCTTTGTCCTCCGTACCGACAAGTGGAAACGTCGTGTTTGTTGGCTCCCTTAAAATTAGGGGAGGTTGGCGAAAAAGGAACATCGAGAAAAAGTTATGTCTCTTTCCTAAGCAGTCGCGATCTATTCACTAGACTTTAAACTCAGCTCAAGATTGCTATGAATCTTCTCCATTCCGAAAAATGCTGAGCGGCAATCAAAGCTTTTTTTTCGGTTCACTTCCACCCTGCAATTGACTAATCTAGCTACCAATTATTCGGATGTATGGATTCTCCCTTGCATTGCACACTCGATTATGCATCTTGGGAATAGCCTCAATATTGTATGGCTTTAGTCCAGACAGAGTTCTTCGTAAAGCTCGTCATTTGTAAATAAGTGACTATCATGGATATTATTACACGCTTAGCGCTTAAATACATAAACCGCATCTCTCTAGATTGTGCCTCGTAAGCCCTTGTGTAAAGAGGATAGGACTGAAATATAGGGCAGAAAGAGCACTTTGTTTTATCAGGATTATGAGGGACTGTTCCTCCCTTCCTATATTAAAAGGTGTGTTGAAAAGACAAGTAGGTAAAATTAGTAAGTCTGGAGGAATATCGAATATCACACATAGTATCATTCATTCATGGTTGCATTACTTGTTCGCAGACTCAGACTGTTTCTAGTGATGTGATGTTGCCAGTGCCCTGCTTCACATTATTTGCCCATTTTTTTATATTATGATTTCTCAGTTCCCGAACCAGCCATGTAAGTAAGAACTCTAAAAATCTCAAAGAGTTAAGGATGAGCGATGAACGCGCTTTTCATAAACTTTGAGATTATTTTTAATCCACTGTTTATTACGTCACTAATAACATAAACATTTCAAATTGGATGATGGATAACGATGCTCGGTTGTAAGTGCCATTATGCTTTTTTTTTGCAAGTGTAAGGGAAGTTATTTAGAGAAAAGGGAAACCAAAAAATATCTATGTAACCCCTGTTGTGTCGCTGAATTCCATAATGATAGAAATCGTTATAATTTACAATGACATCGGTATGAGGGTTAAATCGCTGTAACAGGGATGGGGGGTTGGACGGAGAGCGATTGGATGAGTGATCAGTCATACTATTTCACCTAACCGCGTTCCTGGAGTACACATACCTTGCAAATCTTCCAGAAATAACAAAGATTCAGGAAAATACTGCTCTCGCCGTCTTCTAGTTTCTAGCACAGGGCTTCGTTTTCATGCATTAGTGAAAGCTAAAATTAAGTGGTTATAAAACAAAGCGCTCCAAATACGATTTTTCATTGGTTGGTCAAATAAGATTACGGCCGGCTTTAGAGGATCTAATAACTTGCTAAGTTTCTTGTATATTTTAATCTTGCTTCTGAGATGTGGAAAAATTGCATTAGGTTTAAAAGTGATGTCTGGAGTGAAAGGCAATCGAGGGAAGGGTAGACTCTGGATGCAGAAGCACACACATGTAGTTGGTTTTTAATAACAGTGAAATGTGTCAAGTCCAGAGGATGAGATGAACTAACGTCTGAAATAACAACTTGGTTTCTAGTTGATAAGCTCACACCAAATCATCAGAAAATCCCGAATAAATCGTAGCAATCAACACACTTGATCTTTTAATTGGTATTTTAGAAGGAACTCACTTAAAAAAAAGCCCTAACCATCTCAATTAATTTGCATAAAGCTTGTCTGATCTTTGGCACAGCAATTATTTTGACCTCACCGTGACTTTTCATGCTACGCTGCACAACGAGTTCGTGTTAGGTAAGCGGATAGATTGGCTTGTGCTTACGTGTGCTGATTCGACTGATATTAGATTAGGCCAATCAGCTAATTGCATGCATGGACCAGCAATGCAGTTGAAGCAAAAGATCAGACACACCTGATTCAAAAACGAAAGAAACGATTTGATCAGCAGGCTCAAAATTTCGCCGATCACATAGTGACGGAATTCTTCGTTCTGAAACAGCTTCTCCCTTCACGTCTGCAGTCTGCAGATGTTGAATTCCAGGCATTTAGGTGTGTTAATGTTTGGCTGCTTATATGATTTATGACTAGACAGTGTAACCACAACTTGACTGGTCTCGTGTGTTGAGAATCATAATGCCACTCTGCTGGCATAAGACTAAGACCAGAATTTGCGGGATCTATATTTGCGTGCTTGGAGTATCCTAGTTGCATCCTAATTAAGGACCTCTAGACACTATGTCCAAATCATGTTAAATGAAACTGGATGGCTAGATGACCAGCATTCATGAGATGTATCTTAAACTTAGCCATTGTGTTTGTCCAAACAATAATGTATGCAGTAAATCAACTTTCGTGATATCGAGTCAACTGGAGAGGCTCTTTGTCACAGAGCCCATAAGCTTCAGTATCGTTCGGAGCGAATCGTACATTCTTTTCAATGACTGTTCATAAAAATCCAAACTTTGGGAAAACCCGCGAATTCCAGGAAAGAGAGCGTGATACTGGTGCACCCAGCGAGTTGAAATCTGGCAAAAGGATACGGTCAAATAAAGCTCTATGAAGCCACTTCATTGACTATTATGATTTACTATGAGCCTGAACTAAACATATAATCGTAGCCGCCTGCTAATGCCCTGGACCCTTAATCAGGGACTGGACAGGATGTTTCAGACCCGACGACCAGAATAACCCGGAGAACATCAGCCGAAGCAGATCATAATGTTTGGTAACGAAGAGCTGGTCATGTGTGATAAATGTAGACATGAGATTACTTATGGCTGGCTTGTGGAGATTAAAGAAGAAGTGAGGGTGTGGAAAGAAAAACCGGACAAGAGATGCTGAGTCAGGTTGGGCGGGCAGACTTCCTGCCAGGCTCTACTGATTTGGCAGCTTGGTAATTCTACACGCTTCGCTCACTTCCCATGCAAACAGACTGAGACTTTTGTCTTCTAATAAAATTTCTATTGACAATATACTTTTACTCAAACTCTTATAATTACTGTAGTTCTTTTCTTTTCTTTAATGTCAAGGTTAAATCTAGTCAACAGACAACGCTTTCACAGAAATCGTAAAGAGAAAAAATTCCATTCATCAATCTCTGAGTACAGAAAGAAAGTCAGTGGATGTCTATCAACGTTTTCTACTCCAGATATAATATGATCAGGGTATCTTGTGGCTTGAAATTCCCATCGTGCTTAACTTGAGTCCGAGCGATCTAATCTCACAAACTCGAGAAATATACCATGTCAGAGTTAGTACAGAAACTTCTAAGCTTTTAGTATAGCCCGCGTAAACTGATTTACTCAAAAAAATCTAGTGATAAATCTGTGACTGAATGGACAAGCCGTAACTACACCAGAATTAAGAGACCCTTCGCACAGCTACGAGCCATATCTACAAACTCCACAGATGCCTTGAAATCAACTCTGAGACTGAGAGGAGGATCAGTCTCTAAATCAAACTCATATTCATCTCTACATGCAATGACCGAAGTTACGAAGGCACCTGGGAGAATATCACATAACCTCCATAGTTCTCTTGGCAACGAAGAGGGGGACCTTAGCACCCTTCCTGATCCACGAACTAGCGCTTTAAGAACCTCGAGCGAAAGTCCCACGCCAAGCCTATATCATCCTGATCTCAGTAGTGAGGTTACCACACTTAGTAACAAGCTCATTAATGCCATAAATCACCAAACTAGCCTGGATGATACACTCTCCGCAACGCAGCATGAACTTGCCGCTTTACAACAACGTTCCAAATTTCTGGAGCAAGAAAATAAAAAATATCTTGATCTTATAGAACAAGGGTTTTTGCTTAGAAAATCAAATGTAGATTCTATTCAGGAAAAACTAAATGCAACAATATTAGAAGAACGCCGAAAACGTGAAGAAGCCGAGAGACAGAAAGAAAAAATGGAACAAGAAGTACTGAACTTAACTGCTACCCTTTTTGAAGAAGCTAACAAGGTAATAAAACAATCGTTTGATTCATGTATTTATCTTTAACGTTTTCAGATGGTTAGTATTGCTCGAGAAGATGCGAAAAGAGAAAGTTATGAAGCCCAGAGAAAAAACGATCAATTGAAATGTCAAGTTGCAGACAATGAGAGTCTTATGAGATCACTCCAAGACCAGTTAGCAGAGTTAAAACAGCTCATGGAACAAATGACAACGGAACATGATGACCAAACCAATCAGACTTCTCCATCATCTCCTGGTTTCAGTAAATCATATAGTAAGGGATACCAAACTGATGATACCGACATCACGCACTTACCACCTTACCACGAACCTGCTACCCCAACTCATCCGACAAACCTCACTCATCTCTTACAAACAGTTTTACGGACTGATATTACCTCCTATCAAGAATTTATATCCTTATTGAGAATGTCGAAGAATACCACTGCAGGGAACCGAGCATCAACTGGCTCTTATTCGAGCATAGGAGTGAGCCTAGGCCTTGCAAGTCATTCAGGACCCTCAACTAACTCCTCAACACCACTTTCAACAGCTACAACGTCACCTGCAACACCTAATACATCCACCTCAACATCAAATTCTCATTCTAGTTTAGGACACAGCTCAACGACTCCCTTAAAAGATACCAAGTTTTACAAGCGAGCTCTAGTAGAAGATATCGAGCCAACATTACGCCTTGATAACGCTCCAGGCTTGTCATGGTTAGCTAGAAGAACAGTTATAAATGCTGTTTGTGAAGGTACTCTGATTGTTGAGCCCATGCCTTCATCAACTAAGAACCTTGCGTGTTTGTGTGCTCTTTGTGGCGAATCTCGTGATGAACCAGAATATATGCGAAGTTATAGCTTCAAGACTAACGAAAATGAGAACGCACAAAGATACCCGCTTTGCAAATATTGTGTTGGCCGATTGCGCTCTACATGTGACTTTTTAGGTTTCCTAAGAATCCTCAGAGATGGGCATTGGAGAGGTGATGATGAAGAGTCAGAAAAATCTGCCTGGGAAGAAAGCGTTAGGCTTAGAGAACAAATGTTTTGGAGTCGTCTGGGAGGAGGTGTTATACCAGTAGTACATCAATGGGACAAAATCATTTAGCCCTTCGTTGGTTGAGCAACTTCTCAGCCATTTTTATCTTTTTCACCCCAGCTTAATTTTTAATTTTAATTTACACACTCACAGGGTAATTTTCCACTCGGATGATTTGTGTCGAAACAATTTTATCCTCACATCTAAACATATACTGTGTATAATGTAATTGATGTAGCAACACATTAACTATGTTGTCATACGACACCTAGTTTAACGATTTGATGTGCTATTTATTTCTATATATTATGAATCTAGGTAATGTGACATACGGCCTAACATATCTGTTCGAAAAGATATATGATTTAATGTTAATAATATTTGCATTTTCTTAAATCCTCAGATTTTAAACCTAAATCACGATAATTGAACTTTATTGTGAGAATTATTGCGAAGAATTAGTTTTAATATCACTCAAATTGTGCATTCATCGTAAGGCCGACAACGATGACTTTTTGTACAGGTATTTTTTTGATACGAGTCGAGACGGAGGGAATCGTGTTGACACTAGAAGACATAATCTCAAGTCATAATACCAAGTTTGCCTATTATCTCATATTACTCCTATTTCATATTATCTAGCAAAGTTATTGAAACCCGCAGTGATTTCTAAGCGGTTAGGAATTATGGATGATACAAATAATTTGATACTCCATGGCCTTGTTGTTAGCCGTCTTTCATATCTTGGTGAAAAGGTGCTGTTCTAAGATAGCTAGCCTAGCGGCACTTAAATAGAACTAAAACGGAAAGCGATAATTGGTCAGGAATTTATTTGCACCAATCAAGCTTTGAATACTTCTACTTCCTAGTTTGCGATTTCTTAGTAACAGTAGAACTAAATTTGCAAAGAAATTCGACATATTTCCTTTGGACGCTATTAACAATTTACAGTTATTTGAATTTTATGAAAGGAATATTTTATGTGATCTCGAGCGCAGACTTAATCAGAGATTAGGAATAAACTTGGCGTTGCTAGACTATCACTGTTGTGACCTCACAGGACATGTATCTTAACTCTTCTTAGGACGACAAATATGGCTCCATCAGCAGTCAATGGAGACAATCTTATATCGCTGGAGGAGATAAAAGCCCCAGAAGGCGTTGTTCTGCCTCCCAAGGAAATCAAAGGCCGGTGCGGTAACCTTCTCAAAAAATAGTGTTGCTGACTTTCCTCTAGCAATATTAGAAAAAACAGCTGGATATGTTTCTCGAAATGGATTACTATTTGAGGGTATGAATTTGGTCTCCAACTTGAAGTGCATAATTAATTCAAATAGAACGGATTCGGGAAAAAGAAAAGCATAATCCTAAGTTTTCTTTTCTCAGCCCAAACGATGCCTACAACGCATATTACTTATGGCGGCTCAACGAGATTAAAGAAGGTAGAGGGACAGCAGTAGCCGCTGGAAGAGCAAATGAAACAGCACAAGTCATCGAAAAGCCGAAAGGACCACCGGAACCACCAGAATTTCACTTCTCGGCACGAATGCCTAATATTAGTGCCCAGGATTTGGAAGTGGTTAAACTAACAGCACTTTTTGTTGCCAAGAATGGTAGACAATTTATGACAACTCTATCACAGAGAGAGACGGGTAATTATCAATTTGATTTTTTGCGACCCAATCATACTCTTCATAACTTCTTTCAGAGACTTATTGACCAGTATTCTACTCTCTTAAGAGCAGGGGGCACAGATGGCTCGGGTGGAAAGCAACATCAGCAAAGGATTAAGGAGCTTGAGGCTAATGTAAAGGATAAATTTCATTGTCTAAGTAGAGCAAAACAGCGTGCAGAGTGGTTCAAGTTTCAGGATGAGCAAAAGCAAAAGAAGGAAGAAGAGGCTGAAAAGGAAAAAATCCAATACGCTCAAATCGATTGGCATTACTTTGTTGTTGTTGAAACAGTTGTATTTACAGAGGCAGATGACCAGGCAAATCTTCCGCCACCAACTTCCCTTTCGGAACTTCAGTGCGCATCTTTGGATCAAAAGGCCATGATGTCAATAAACTCGCATAATCTCCGTATAGAAGAGGCTATGCCGGGTGAAATGGATTACTACAATTCATATCCTCAACAGCAGTATCAAACAACACAATCTTCTGCTGTGCAACCTGGATTTCAACCTGAATACAAAGACTCAAGAAGAGTCACAGAAGAGGAAAATGAAGAGGAGCAGCGGATTCGTGAGAGAAAGGAAGCACAGCAACGTGCCCAACAAGCTCAAGCCGAAGCCAAGGGTGGTTCTACGCCAATGAAAATAAAGGAAAATTATGTTCCCAGAGCGGCTGCGAGGGTCGCTAACAAACAGAATTTGGTCGTTTGTCCAAATTGCAAGCAGCAGATGCCGGCAAGTGAGCTGGATGAGCACATCAGAAGTATGCCTTTCCGAAAATTTTTTAGTAAAATCTAACAAGTTATCTAGTTGAATTACTCGATTCTCGCTGGAAAGAGCAAAAAGCAAAGGCAGAAAGTCGATACGCAACTACAAATCTTTCTACTCAGGACGTTGCAAATAACCTCAAACGTCTAGCTAGTCAGCGCAGTGATCTCTTTGATGGCGTGACTGGACAGCCTATTTCAGAAGAGGAACAAGCAAGACGTAAGAAGGCAGCAATTGGTTACGACGGCACGCCTGTCGAAAAGGGAGATAGAAGGCTAGATATTATGCAGAATGTCAATGTGGAGGAGCAGATAAGAGCAATTCATCAAAAATTTGGCGAAAAAAAATTTTAAACATAAATCAAATGTGTTACTTAGGCGTTTTAAGGAGAGATCTGTATTATGTGTTACAAGTAGAAAAAAATTATGAATGGGCTGGCATGAAGTAAAAATAAAAGCTGTAATATATTCTTTTTTTCCTCCTACCTTCTTTTATAGCCGACTCTAATACACCAGCTTCTCTCCAAAAAAAATGCAATTTGGAGTTTTAATTGGCACTGTTAACCAACTTTTATGAAATCAAATTTTAATTTAACTAAATTTTCATTTTCTTCGATTCTTTCTCTCAATTTGAAACACTCTTCCGAAAAAAATCCTCATCTCCCGCCGTTCTTTAATAGTAGAAATACAGAAGTTAGGCAAGAAATTGTGATTTCAAGATTTGCTTTTATTTTCTCAGCTATGAGTTAATGTAATGACTTTTAAGATCCATAGAGTATTCAGCCCATCTAACTAATAACACGTCTAATTAATTCATACATTGATCTACTATATACAATCCCTTATAAAAAATTGATGTGTATTACTGAATTATTTGTTTTTGTTGCTAACACATAGTATTTATTTATACAGCTTTGGTGCTGAGAAGCATTGTGTTATTTCCAAGTAGTGAAGAGTGGCATTTCTTTTATTTAATTAAAAAAAAAAAAAGAAAACCTCTATCAGTATTTAAAAAGAATCTTCAGGTTTCTAAGATTCAATGCCCTTAAAACGCATTTTTCGACGTGTGTTGCAAATGTAGAGTTCTGGTCTAATCAGAATCCGAGCTAGCATATAAGTGATTTAGGTTGGAAAGTTATTGTCCTGAATGGTAATTGGGAATGAGATTAGTTTATATTTTCTATGAAGGTGAATGAATTTTTTTGTTTTCAAATTCAAATGTAACTGATAGCCCTGAGGCTATATTGCATTTGTCGCTCAGTCTTTTACTGAGTTCTACAGCATTTTTCTTAGGAAAGCAAGACGCAGTTGACAGACAATGTCATCAATGTATGATAGTTGAAGGAAATTGGAGGGATTATCCGTGAAAAAAAAAGAGAGATTTATGTTGAAAATAGAAATAGGAGAGGAGAGATTGGGCACTCTTAATTCTTAGGTCCCTCAACCCATCCTTCTACTCGAATTCGAATGCTGTTTGCTCGAACAGACTTTTAAGTGCTCCCGCTGGTATGGATTTAGTCATCGTATCCATTAGGTTATCCCTGCCGCTGATCCATCCGCGGTCATAGGTTTATCGTAAAGCTATGATATCAATTATGAGCCTCATTTCACTCGTTGTGCCCAATTTCACCATACATTCGTAAAGTGAAAATGAATCGTTACACAGAATAATTGGTATTTTCTCCAACATTTGTTGTCTCACAATCAGATCCAATATCATTCTTATGAATAGGCCAATATCATGTCCATGTACCATAGCATATAAATCTGACGCTAGAACATTGCGAGTCACTCTTTTTAACTCGACTGAACTTTAGTGAATTTAATTTTCGTTAAGTAAAAAGTCTTCTTTTTCATCTTTAAGTTTTTCTTTTGCAAGAAAATAAATAAATCCAATCTGGGAGCTTAAGTCTTTGTTATTTGCAGACGATGTTTCAAAATGCATGCCTGAAATTCTTATTATTCCTTTACTCCTTAGTTCATTTGCAATTATTAAATCAGTCTTGTCCTTGTTAGAAATTAAAATTTCATGTTCCAAGCTATCTATTAAAAAAAATGTTTTTGTCGAAGTCCGTGGATTGATTTAAATTATCGATTTCATTAACATACTGATCCACGACTCGGGTATGATTTCGGGCACTTCGACTTAGTTGTGGGATATCTCGTATTAGTGGTTATTGAGTATCTCCTTGAGTGGATAATGATTATAAATCATTAATTTTTCGACTCTCAAGTTCCAAAGCTTGAAGTTGGTTCTTAATGAGAACCTCATCTCCTTCATAAAATGGGTTCGCCGCTGTGCAAGAGGAATTTACTAAGCCTTGATCAAGCTTTGCGGTGCAGTTATGCCCTTTAATCACAATGAGCGTGAATGGTCTCTTCACCCCAAATTATTTCGCTATACCCATAACTAAGATAAGTGAGGAATGTTTGGGCCATTTCTTGTCCATAGCGCGTCATTTAGTTGCCTTGATGCTATTAACTTATGCACTTCTTCCATCGCATTTTTCAATGCAGTAGCTCGATGAGAAATTCTTAGGGTAGGGGCGTCAAGGAAAGTCACCTTCGGATAAGCTCCAGATACTAGAAGCGTTGATACAAGCCCATCTGGTTCTGCAGAACCATTTATTGTTTTCACCACCATCCGAAGTTTAATTTATTTGTTGATTCTTAACTCTCTGGTTTCTTCATCCATTATATGCTCAGCTCATCGAATGAATTTATGGTAACGCTCGACTTTACTCAAGCTAAGATGCGTCTCTACGCGGACTTCTTTTGTTTTACTCTCCCTACTCTGCCCATTTTGTCTTAACAATGTTGATGGAAAAATTTTCTCCACATCATACAAAATCATATCCGAAGGACCGAGATAAACATTGATCCAAGAGGCTCTTAGGGCATCCCATACATCTTTGGCAGAACTGCTTTTCAACCAACGAGCTGCATTGAAACTTGTTACCTCATCGACTACGTAAAAAGCCTGTTTGCCATCAATTAGATTAGTTGAGTTATTTTACTCCATCATCTTATTGAACTCCGAAACACTTTGATATTATGTTGCTCCAAAATTAGATCTTACGGTCCAAGACACTGGAAATATACGGCTGTATACTTCTATAGCAAGGACATTGAGGTGGTATATCGAAAACAGCTACTTCGGTAGACGTCTCTGGGAAGATTTTCAGGAAGATTTCGATGAATGGACACTTGATATGCTGAAAGAATGTGAGAAAGAGGTCCTTCATTGCCTCCGAGATACTCTAGC
>PEDP01000409.1:0-25485 GCA_002918395.1 Erysiphe pulchra | reverse complement strand
CAAGCATTATTGTCCCAAAATAGTCTGAAAACCATATAGAAGATCTTGACAATCTTCCATAAAAAACTGAGCTCAGATTTTAAAAATAAGGTAAAGAATAAATACTTAGCTTTTTTGTCTTCAAAACTTTGAATACCATATCCGTCCCATGGTCGTAATTTTCATGGGCCCTATAGTTACTTTGATCTAGTGCATTGAAAATTTCTTAATCGTCACATTCTTTATTTGCAATATATTATAGACATTTCGTTTATCTTATTACCAAAGTTTAGCGGTTAATTTGTAATTCGATCATTTACACTTTTCATAAATTCTAGAAATTTTAAGGGTATTGTAAGATGTAATAGTAATTAAATTAACATAAATTACAAATGATCGTAAATTAAATTATCAAAGATATGTTGGATAGGTTTCATTCAGAAAAAGGAAGAATTGAAAATTAAATGTTTTTTCCCTAAATGTACATATCTATAAAGCACAAGTTTCGCATCATCGTCTTTAATTGCTGTTAAATTACCTTGTTCATATTTGAATACTGTTAGACAGAAATTATCCTTCCAAAGGTTTGAGTTGAGCTTTTTTAGCATCTTTTTGGATGATTTTGAAGTAATGAGTAATGGATATGCTTAATTCGGATTTTCAAAACCCGTATAACCTTTTTTTTCGGCAAACTATGTTTTTTAACCACCCATTTTTTTACGCCATCAATTAAAATTTAATAATCAATCAAACCGAAAAAGAATAAAGATAGTCAAAAGTCAGAAGATATGCCGTTTTTTTAAAATCTTTCAATATTTTCTAAGAATTTCCTTAGCATTTCCTTAAATCTATATCAAAGTCAGAGTAATTTAATTTTTTATTACATGCGCCACATTATTCTCCATATCTAGAGTTGTCAGATAGGTCTAAATCCTAAAGCCCAAATTATCCGTTAAAACAAAGATAATCAAGTTTGGTGTAATATTAGGGTTAGGGGCGCCTTCCGATTGTTGTCTCAACAACAACTTCATGTAATAAAAGAAGACTATGTAAATAGGAGATGCATCTGCAAAACAAGAAGATATAAGTAATTTAATAAACGAACAGTTTGAAAAGAAAATTATGATTCGGGTTCCTACAATTCCTTTTACTTAGTTTGAAATATTAAGACACAAGACCTTTTTTCTTTGCACTGAAAAGCTTATGGAACTGAATAGCCAGTTAAAGCTTCTAGGAACAAGTGATACGTAAAGAATTATTATCAACAACTAGATTCACATAGTGAACAGACAAGAGTTATATACTTATATTCAAAAGAGTTCTAGAGCTTATTTATGCTCATCTTACAAATGATTTATCAATTTTTTTCTGCGAGCTGTTTGCATGATCTAATGGAGTGGTATGGTATATATTTGTCTGTAGAGTTTAATTATTTGACAAGAAGAAATGTGCTTGAAGGTATAACGATTTTTCCTAAAGAAGATCTTTAATGTAGTTGAATTTTTTTATTATGGTATGGTGTAGCTGGCCTCTACATATGAAGGTGTATAGTAGGATATGATAAAAAGACGTGGTGTGAAGATAAAATCTACCCTTCATACATTGGTCCTGACTATATACATTTAAGAACTTGCTACTCTTGACTATCTCCTGGGTTATTCCTATAATCAATTCCTAGCAAACATAATCTAAGTTCCTTCTTCTTTGGGGGGGAAGGTATATAAGCGTGTAACTGTAAGCGACAGATGATACTCCAACTTTGCCCCTTATTTACTAACAAGATTAAGCGATGTTTTTATGAATAATAGTCTTACAATCTATCCGTGAAACACGACTACTTGTTTTTTTGAAGTTGAAACCTTGATAACTGAAGTAAAGATTTACTAACTCAGGCATATCAAATTTTTAATTTGTTAACTCTAGTTCTTTGTAGACTAAAAACGCAGATGTTACAGGGGTGTGACGTTTAATCAAAACCCCCTTCGCACAATTAAAAGAAAAATTAGGCGAGTAACCATACTAACTCTGAATACTAATTTTACTATCCGTATCAAATTACTTTTTTTTCATCGACTTTCTAGAAATAGGTCTTGTAGATCTCTACTATATCTCAAAAGCCCATGATTATGATGACAAAAATAGCTAAGTATACTCCATACCATACCCGTTGAATACAAACTTGAAAATTTCTCGGAGATTCCTTGAAAATATAACGTATGACTTGCTTAGTGCTTTTGGTCAATATTTCTTATTAAGCATCTGAATTTTACAGAGTTTGATTTTGAGAAGTTACTCTTTGTTAAGATTCCTTTCTTAGTCAGCGATCCATATAAATAATCAATTGAAATAGTTAGTCTGTTTCATGTAAGCGAAGGTAGAAATAGGAGTTTTGGTAACATTTTGTAATAAGATAATGATTCTGACCTCTTCAAAATGGCCTGGATTCACTTGGAGAATATTTATTTCTCAAGGCTTCCGTTTTTAAATTGTTAATAATCTTCCTTATTCCATCTTCTCGTAATTTCAACGAATCAACTTATTGGCTATCATACTGGCTCGATTGTTGGGGCTATTCAATTCTTAACACTCTTAACTCACGTTCTTTGAAAATGCTATCAAACCTGCATGAAAAGCTAATTTCTTAACAAAAATTTGAAGTTTTAGCTTTCTTTATGCTGCTCCACTGCCAGCTTACTGAAAATACATGTTTTCTATACTTCTTTTTTATCAATTTTTGAAATGGCAAGCTCTAAGTGATTTTTGATAGAATAAAAACATAAATATATCATTCCTAAACAAGTCATATGAGTTTTTCTACAAGAATAATTTTTTTAGCTTTTTTTAAGCTTGCAATCTTAAGAAACTGATGACCAGTTTTCATTTATGTTAAATCTTGGGTTGAAAAGTAAGCTTCATGAAGGGAAATTTTAAAAATGATTATAGATTCGGAACACCATAGGCGGATAAACACTAAAATTTTGAATTGTGTGAGATAAAATTTTTCTAAGCGCCTAGTTTTTAAGTTTCAAGCAAGGAAGCTGTGAAATGGAAAATGTTGATAAGAAATTAACTCTTAATATTGAAGATTTAAATTTATGGTACAGATATACTTGACTTGTACGTTTATCTCTCTCTAAAAATTCAAATTCTATATTCTGACAAGTAATAATACAAGTTTCAGAAATTTTTAGTTGCCATTAAGGATTTGAACAACGGAGTATGTCCACTTCTATTTCAACATAAATAATTTCTGGCAACAAGTCTGAAAATTTTGAAATAGCTTAGCTAATTTTAAATGAGACGTAAATGTATAAAAATCAAATTGGGACGTAAAAAAGCACGACTATTTTCCTTTTCAAAACAAGCCACACTAAGTGATTCCACTTATAACATGTCGCGTAAAGTTATCCTATATCTCTAAATATATATATTTTTATATAGTTTATGGAGACTTAGGGCTTATCTATACATTTCTTTGCTCATTTATAAAATTATTATCTACCTTTCTTATTTTTTGCTAAAGCCTCAATAAATGAGTTAAAGGTAAAACAAATAATCACATAGTTGCCATTGGTCTTTCTTAGGCTAATGAGATAGAGAATTTTAAAGGTGTGGCGCTTAACAAAACCCCCTTCGTACAAATCAAAAAAAATAATTTTATACACAAGATCTACAATAACTTTGTTAGATATTACTAGTAAAATTAAATAGAAAAAATTATCAATTAAGCAGAAACTTCCCTAGTGTATTTGATGAAGAAATACAATAAAATGAGACTATCACAGGCTTTATCATTTCAAAAATATATTCATCCTAGATAAAAGGATATTATAGGCCAATCAATAAGGCATGAGACATGTATGCAAGGGGAATTGTCTCTCACAGATCCACATTGTTGACATTGACTTAGATAACATATCACTTTCATGCAAAGTTTCAACACTATCGATGCATGTGGTACAATCACCAACGAAGTCGACGAATGGGCTTTTCTGCCCTTGTCGATAGGTGTTTGATTATGCAATTGATTCAAAAGTGATTGCTTGGGGGTTTCAAAGATACTAATTATTCTATTGGTAATGACAGATAAGATATAGCTTCCCTTGAAATATAAAAGTAGCAATAAAGCCCCGTCATCTAGATTACAATTGACATAAATCACAACCAATTTATTACTACTTTCTTAAACATTTTTGATCTTGACAACTTTTTAACATATCAGAAGTCGTTTTCTTTACTATCAATATTATACTACCGTAAGTAGTATTTAAAATATATCATCCAGCGTCTTTAAATGCTATTGAAAAGTAAAAAGGTATTGTGACACCACAATATTTCTTGACATATTTGCAATAATTAGCACTCTTCCTTGATACTTTCAAACAGTGCTTAAAATAACACCAGAGGTTATGAATATGAATAATTCTCGTCTGATGTACAATTACCTTCTAAGATCTATATAAAAGCGAACTGGAGTCACTCTGCTCATCTTACATCTTACAAGTTAAAAACTCATTTATTTTTGAAAAATAAAGTATTGGTTGAATGTTCTTTTTGACTCTTTTTTACCTACTTAATTCAAAATTGAATTGTCCAGAGTTTGATATCAGAAATACTTGAAGAATCGTCAAATACATATCACATCTTTATGTAGAATGACGTAAAGTAGGAAAAAATCGAGAATGACGATGACTCAAAAGTTGAAAAATGATAACTTCATTATTGGAAAACATAGCTCGTTCAATAGCCTTCTGCTAAGACGCGGACGAAGAGACTTTATAAAAACCCCCGAAAATAAAATCTCTTTTAGGAGCAATAAATTTGTCTTACACTTGTCAGGCCCACAAGACTTCCTGAACCTGATAAGATAGTAACACGGCGTAACCCGGATAGAAAAGCCCGTGGAAAACTATTGAATGGATGAGACGGTTCACGACTCAACTTATAATTATTGTCACGTGATAAATCGTTTTGTAATCTCGCGTAGTTCGTGATCTACGCGTATGTACTTCAACCCTCAAAAGTGCCTTTGCATTCCTTCTGTATCTTAGACTTTTAGGTAGTTTGAATGTAATATTACCTCTTCAAGGCTTCACACTCTCACTTTAATCAAAATCCAATAATGACCTCTTTCAGATTCAATATGCTTCCTAAAGTATGGATTATGTGAGTCAATCTTACATACTTTATACTTTTTTTTACTGGATCATCTATCGTTTATAGTCCTCAAAAGTTTTGAGTATAAAGTACGGGACTTTGATATTTTATGTAACTTCTGTCAAAAGCTTGGGTATATAGAAAAAGTATGTCGCAAAAAGATGTAAACAAAACATACTTCAAAAGCTCAACAGTTGAAGCCCTTATCATTGAAATCAAATCGTAGTCAAACTTATCAATTAGATACTGCTGCAGAATGTCATGTCTCAGGTAATCACAAAGATTTTTCCAATTTTCTAGCCTCTTCAAAACTTATTGGTGTTGCGGGGGGAGGTCGAGTGACCTCGACTGGTATAGGTGACCTAATATTTCCTACATCAGTTGGTAAAATCGATAATCTTAAAGGAGCTATCTGTATACCGGGAGAAAAAGCCATTATTCTTTCAACAGCTCAACTTGAGAAGCAAGGTTACTCTATCTGGTGGCCACCGAACTATCAAGATATAAAGCTTATTCGTCCAGATGGAACTACCTGTGCTATTTTCCAACGTGAATCGGGTAGACTAATCTGGAAGCCTAAAAGTTACACACCTAATACTCATACTCCCCATCTCTATCCAATTCATCGTAACTGGCATACTATTCTTGGTCATCCAGGACAAAAGGCACAGGTATTGCTCTTCAATCGGCTGGAATTAAAGGATATATATCTTCCATAAATTGTGAAACTTGCACAAAAAAGAAAATAACTATTTCAAAAGGACACGGATCACTACGTAGTACATCCTCATTTGCTAAGCAATTCACATGGACTTAGTTGGAGGCTAAAAGTCCCATGCACCAACTACTATTGATAAGTCAGTTCCTGCTGCGACTTGGTTTCTTCTTGCTATTGACGAGCACACTTCTTGGAAATGGGCTTGGCCAGTCTATACGAAAAAGACTGTACCGTCTCAGATTCGTTACCTTCTCGAACATTTGAAAACTAAGTTCAACAAAACTCCAACTCGAATCCTCACCGATGTGGGCACTGAGTTTTCTAATGCAGAACTGCAGGAGATTCTTCTAAGTCGTGGTATTGAATAGCACAAATCTTCTTCGCATGCCCCGGAACAAAACGATATAGCCGAAAGAAATGTACGCACAGTGACAGAGAAAATGCGGGCCCTTCATCTACAGTCTGCATTGCCACTACAATAATGGCCACTCATCCTAACTGCCACCATCAACATTTTGAATATGACACCAAACAAAGTAGCTCCAAAATCTCCTTATTATGCTGTATTCGAACGTCTCCCAAACATCCAAAATTTAAATTTTTTCGGGTGCCAAGCTTTCTGGTTAGAGCCAGACCAAAACAAACTTAACTCTAAAGCCAAAGAAGGTATTTATGTGGGTACTGAATTTTCGGAAGGCCACATTGTCCTTAATCCGACAACGGGTAGAACTGTCATAAGACGAGATTTACGAGTTCATGATGACGTATTTCCATTCCGAAATAAGATTTCATCTCTTAAATCAAACAATCGTCTTGTCATTAACAATGCCTTATCTGGCCCGGAAGCCAAAGATTGGAATAAGGCAATTGATATAGAAATTGAAAATATGACACAAAATATTGTCTAGACCCTTGTGCCTCGATCCGAGGCTAAGGGTAAAGTAATGACAGGCATCTGGTCCCTTAAAAAGAAACCTGATGGACAACTCAAGGCAAGATGGTGTGCAAGAGGATTTTCAGAGCCATATGCTGATGACACTTATGCGGATGTCCTTCCACCTACTACCATGCGGATGTTGCTTGCTCTTGCAGCTTCAAGAAATTTGAATATTAGTCATGTTGATATAACTGCAGCCTTTCTGCATGCAGAAATAGAAACTCAATTATATATTGAACAACCACATGGTCGAGAGAAACCAGGAAACTTAGTTTGCAAACTGAAAAAGTCAATTTACGGACTAAGAACAGCCCCATGACGATGGCAACACAAACTACGGAACGTATTAGATGGAATGGGATTTATACCACTTAAGTTTGATATTAATGTGTTTCGAAAAGATGAGACTATTGTATCTACTTATGTCGATGATTTTATGATCATTTCCGCCTCTAATACTAATATCAAGCAAGCTATCACAGCATTATCACAAGCCTTCCGGGTTAAAGATCTTGGTGATATGACTAAATTTTTGGGTTTCGATATCTCTCAGCAGTCAGATGGAATACGTATAGATCAATCAGATAGAATTGAAGATCTATGTAACAATATGGGCATGCTTTTATGCAGGGGTTCAAATACGCCGATAGCTAATGATAATCTTATTGACTGTGATACAGAAATATCATGCACTGAATCCGACGCTGTAAAGTATCGGTCAGCCGTTGGTTCCCTTCTATATATTGCTAGAATGACTCGACCTGATATTCAATATGCGGTTGGTCGACTTTCTCGTCATGTACAAAAGCCCTCTCAAAATTCAATGCTTGCACTAAAACACCTCGTACGCTATATATCACGCACAAAATCGGTCGCCCTCTTCTTTCCAAGGAATGGAAACGATAAACTTACTGCCTCATCAGACAGTAGTTGGGGAAAATTATTTCTTCAAAAGGAACAACAGGTAATCTTTTCATGATTAATGGCTCTCCGATTGCATGGTGGTCCAAGAAACAAACAATGACAGCCCAAAGTACCTGTGAAGCTGAATACGCTGCCTTAACAGCATTGGCAATTGCTGCACGATGGATCCGCCCGCCATATGAAGAACTGTTCAAAGTATCTCCTAGTCCAATAAATACTGAAATCAATAACACAGAGGACTTAATAACAGCTAATTGTTATGGGTTTAACCCCTTACAGCGTCATTGGCTACGCCAATACTATCCACACGAAGAGAAATCTGTTGAGTGAGTATAAAAAGGGGTGATATTGTTGAATACATAAGATTTGTATTTATAGTAGTAGATAGAACAGATAGATTTCCTTCCGGTAGATTTTGGTAATTGACTGATTTATTATCTGGACTTGCTCTGTTGTCACCAACATCAATTGATCCGGCGACACTAATACTAATAAAATAACAGCTCGAAATCGCCATTTTCTTATGAAAGAATCAACAGTTCGAGAGGCGATCTAAGATGGTATCATAACCCTTGAATATACTCCCGCAGATAAATGTAAAGCTGATGGTCTCACAAAAGCGTTACAACGTATCAAACACTCTGCTCTGCGTTCTGTACTCAGATAGACTTGGATCTAAAGCATTCGATTTCAGGGGGGTGTAAAGCTAGGGCATTCTAATCACGTGATACATTACTGTATATAAATAACCAGATAAGCTTCAAAAAAAATCTCCATGCCTTCTATCACAACAGAAAAGCATACGACATTTATGAATTCCCTTCTTAATCTCTCGCAACTCCCAATCCTTCTTAGATTATATTATCATTATAATTTAAAGTAATCCTGCCATCGTCTAAACGTCTGTGTCTTGCACTTCTGGCAAGCGCAAGAAAGAGTCCCTTCATCAAAATCATAGCAAATCTCAAAATTTTGGTTAAGAACATACTTAATCATTTACGCCAGCTCTTTTTCATAGTATTTCACGCATTGAGCTCACTAAAAGGGCTCTCAAAGGGCTTGACCGAATAAATCGGCTGTATAGAAATCTTAACCAAGTCTCAAAACCACAATCACACCCACATCTACACACACCGAACATTAAAGGGCACCTCGAAGATATTTCACAAATAGTGCGGGACCTTCATTAAATGATTTTTGAGGTGTATGTCATGACTAATCTGGGCAAATAAATCCATTTTAAATCCTAAATCTGTTAGCTGACACATTTCTAGTATCTCGAGCCGGGACAAGACATAATGGAGCCTAGCCTCACTAACACGAGAACTAAGAATTCCGGACCCCGTCACTCAAAATTTAGAAGCATTATGATTGCAAATTGTGTATATCTGGAAAATTATTGTTTTCCTGACACTGGTGATTTTACACCGAGTTCCGAAAATTTGGAAGAAATAATAGAAAGATCAGAGCGTCGACGTCCATCACTGTCCATATAGAAATTCACTGACGCAGACTTTAAGGCCTTTAAAGTTGTAATTAAGACTTCAAATAATGAGAATACTGTTATGGAATGTATAATTCCCATAATGAAGGGCATCTACGAGAAAAATGATCGCAGTTGCTGCAATAAGCCATTCATTAACTTCAAATTGATAGCACCTGATACCTTTTGCGGAACACCTGACAAATTTTCTGGTGAAGTTCCTGCAAAAGCAGATCTGATGGTGCGAAATGGACTGGGAAACTTGATTTTACCCTCTACTGAAAAAGACGTGCCAATGGCGCAATTTCTTTCCGAAAGCGAAAGATCCAGATGGCAAATCTTCTATGGCGGATTTTCAGGCACTTCATATAGATGCATTGGGTGAAAGAGGGCAAATGGCTCTGCGGGGTTGGCGCCGAGAAGGGCTTTGTTTGGATGACAAAGCCCACACAATCACAGGAACGTACAATGATGGCATGCTCAAAATGTTTTCAACTCACGCAGGGAGATTTCAAAATAAAGATGATCAACTAGAATACTACATGTGTTTGATAAATTCGATCTCAAATAGTGGTAATATTAAGGGCTTTCGCATGGGTGTGTCAATGTATCGAAACCTGCGTGACTTTGCAGAAGAGCAGAGGATTGATTAAATTGCTAAGGCGAACGAGACGGCCTATAGGACTAGGGAGGCAGAGGAATAATGTATTATCAATAGGTTAAAAATTTTCTCTTTCTGTTATCTTGTTACCGATATTTTAATTTAACGATGGAAATACGCTCACTGTTTATACTTCAAAGAAAGACTAGCGTAATCATTCTACGCTAACATACATTTGCAAACATAACAAACACAAATACACAAACTCAAACACACCAAACATATATAATCACCTGACACGTACATTGGTTGTGTCACAATATTCTTTGTGCAGTTGCTATCAATCTCCAGCACAACAATTACGAAGTGGTAACTTAAAATCTTCTAATAAAAAACCGAATAAATGATACTCGACCATACCCTCTTTCATTGTCACAGATTGAAAGGAATCGGTGAATCGAAGCCAAACAATGTGGAAGATGTGGAAAATCCCCATCTCCTCGATGGAGAGATTGTCAATTTCGTAATTTCCTACGTAACCCAACTCCTCGAGGGTACAATGCATTCAGAAGTCAGGCGAATGTCAATTTAGTAGAATCAAATTCATCATTGAATGAATTGATATCAAGTCTTCAAAGACCACAGCCGGGAAACGAGTAGGCTCTGAGCGAAGTCGTGTACAGAGTGTTGGGGTTTTGGACTCTTTGGGAATAAGTTTAAATCAAAAGCCCGTTATTGACGAGAATGAGAACATAGTATAAAAGTTGGATAGTAAGCCATTTCTTATAAACTTGCTTATAAATGACTATTTTTATTTCAAACTCTGTTTGATACAGGCTGTCTACCTTATTCTGCCTTCAGTGAAAGAATTGTCCAAAAACATAGACTCCCACGCATCCTAACAGACTTAAAACAACTGCATCTAGCCGAGACAAGGGAAAACACAGCTATGTAACCCATGCTACATTTGCTACAATAAATATTAACGGACATAAAGAAAAACTCTGGTGATTTATAATTAAAGATTGACATTATGATTTAATTCTCGGCAAAAGATGGGCTGGAAAGAATAACGTAACCTATGTAGCTGATCAACACACTCTCCTTATAGGGCAAGGAACAAGTAATGTAAAAGTTCACGAAAATGACTGTTTGAAAAGTGACTCTGTAAAACATAAGACAAAATACATTCGTGAAGTTAAATTGCTCTTAGCACTAGCCTTTTCCTCTTTCGCTTAACAGGCACCAACTAAAGAGGGAGATTTTACAATCGCTTCTGTAACAATTTCCGACATCAATAAGGCGTTAGAAAAATTAAGTAAAGCAAGACTGAAACCTACTTTAGAGATTATCCATCAAAAACTACCACAAGAACTTCATGGTCTTGAAAATTTATTTCTAGAAGGTAGTTCGGTTCCTCCCCATCGACCAGGACACGACATGGAGATTGTATTAGAGGACGATAAAATACCACCTTACGGGCCTTTAGACGAAATTTCGCGGGAAGAACTATTAGTCCTACGTGAAATTCGCCCTGATTTATCAGACAAAGGCTGGATCCGCGCAAGTTCATCGCCTGCAAGCTCACCAGTTCTTTTCGCCAAATAGCCTGGAGGAGGATTAAGGTTTTGTGTCGACTATCGTGGTTTGAACGCTATTACAAAAAGGACCGCTACCCACTACCTTTAATAAAGGAAACTTTACGTCCACTTTCAAAAGCTCGCTAGTCTACTAAAGTTGATGTCCGCACAGCTTTTCACTGGTAACGTATTAAGGAGGGAGAAGAATGGAAATCCGCCTTTCGGACTCTTCAAGGGCTCTTCGAATGGTTTCTGTGCCCATTCGAGTTATGTAGAGCCCCAGCAGCCTTTCAACGCTTCATAAAAAATACCCTAATAGAGTTTCTAGATATCTTTTGTTCCGCCGCATACATCGACGACTTTATAGTATACTCTGTAGAGACCTAAATGATCATTTTGGAAAAGTTAGAAAGGTCTTAGATGCACTTAATGCTGCAGACCTTCGACTAGATATAGATAAATGTGCTTTTGGTGTCAAAGAAATTAAATATCTAGGATTCATTATTGAAGCTGGCAATGGAGTCAAAGCAATATCACAATTGGAAGAGCCAAAAAATGTGTCCGGAGTGTGCTCATTCCTAGGCTTTGTAAAAATTTACTGTAAGTTTATACCAAATTTCTCAGATATATGCGGACCGTTAAACAATCTCACAAAAAAGGGATCAGTATGGGATTGGAGCCACTACCAGAAGTCTTCATTCAGCCGCCTAAAACAGCTTCTTGCAAGCTCTCCCGTCCTTATGATGTTTAACCCAGAAGCAGATACAATACTAGAGGTCGATTCTTCTGGTTATGCTATCGGAGTTGTAGTTTCCCAAACAGATAAAAAAGGTCGTCTTAGATCTATAGGATTCTTCTCAAGGAAGCTATCACCAGCTGAATCTAATTACGAAATACATGATAAAGAGCTTCTGGCTATAATCTCGACAATAAGGCACTTTAGAGGTGAATGTTGGAGACCCAGACACTGGCAGCTATATAGGTTCAAGAGGTAAAAGAAAGCCGCAAATGCTGTCGACCGCAAGTGCCTAAAAAAATAAAAGGGAGAGAGAGAGGAGAGGGGTTATGTTACGGGTCAGGGTTATTAGCAGATTACTCCTCCAACATAAATAGCGATCTACAAGATTGACCTCGCCTATTCTAAGAGGTAACAAAGTATCAAACTCCACTCTATGTATATATAAATCTCTTCTTAGACATTCCTAGATAGTCTTCTCCATAGAGAATTAATATAGATTTTGTATGCCCAGTTTGATTTCATATTTCACTGAGTCTTTCCATCACAACTAGACGTCCCTAGCGGCATCCACCCAAAATTCTTCGTTGGTCTGTTCCGTCGAGATGCAGATGGTCCGCTACCCTCTCAAAAAACCTATGACGACCAGCCGCCCCCTATTACTTGATGGAAAAGATCCACTTTTTGCAATTGAAAAAATACTTCGAGCAGAAGCCTTTCATGGTAAAAGATTTGTTTGCGTTAAATAGACGGGCTACAAAGAAACAACCTGGGAACCGAGAGAAAATCTTGCCCTCACTGACGCTTTTAAGGAAGTCAACAACAGCACATTATCAAATGGAGTTTTTTTTTTCATTTTTCTTAAATTCATTTATTGTATATGCAGCCTTAATGTTATTACACAGAGACAGTGTTTATTTACATATTAGATGATTCAACTTTCCATTAGGCACACTCATGCCTTAGATTCCATTTGTAGACGCTACTACGAAGTACAATTACTATGCCCAGTTCTGGCAGCTATTAATATTTGAAGTAGCCGCCGATATAATGTAAGTTCAGGTGGCTTTCTTCGACGCATTTTTAATTCCAGATCTTGATATCGAACCGAACAAATGCTAGACCACCACTTTTCTACCAGCTCTTGACGATGCTGCTGCATCAGACGACGTAAATAGGCTAAATTAATGTAGCTGGGCTGGATATTTCTGTCAGATAGTTCTCGCAGAGCAGTACGGGCTTCCGCATCTGCCTCTTCATGTCCTCTAATTTTGGCACCAATCTAAACTCAGCGTTCACTGACCTTGCTAAATCATAAAAAAAGTTTGCCTAAGCGGATACTAGATGATGTTTTCCCTGTTTGGAAGGCCATCACTGCAGCCTGGTTATCGAGAAGAGTGAATATCCTCTCATTATTTTGTCTTTTAGAAAAGGCAGCTCGGAGTGCAATTGTTGCACCAAAGATCTCTGCGTCATAGACTTCTCCACCATAAAGCACGCCTCTTCCCTTTTGAAAAGTTATTTCTCTACGTTGAAGGACCTATCCCCAGGATGAACGTCCTGGACCTTCTAATGATTCATCGGAGTAGGCACATATATCCAATGATGTTATTGTACTCATCCAATTTTGAAGATTCAGTATTCTGTCTTTGTTCCAAGCATTGAGGTGTAAACAGGAGTTGGCAGTGGCTCTGCAGCTTCACTCTGAGGAAGCTGTCTAAACGCACTTTGAATTCGTATCATTTGCAGTTCTGGTTCCTTTGAGAGCCTTGGTTTTGACTTATATTTAAGTGTACCGAAATTGGGACACACACTCGCTCTAGTTCGGAGTGGATGCCGATCATCATAAGAATTCAGACCGGCAGCTAAACGTAAGTGATATCCTTCTAAGAGAATATGAGCTGGGGGAATTCCTCCCTCTCTTTGAAGAACTACATTTGGCGTGGTTCTCCACACAGGTAGTGCAGCTCTTAATGCCAAATGTAGGACCTTATCTATCAGCCCACAATGAAATGATGTAGGTGGCCTTATTGTTCCGTTTACTATTGGTCTAGATAAATCAGGCCACCAGACTTCTGCACCATAAGTTGCTACTGGTACTACACAGGTATCTACTGCAGTTATTGAGGCTTTTGGGGCAGCCCCTCTTTGCACAGAGTTCAGTTTCCGCATATGCTGAGCTAAGCCGAGCGCCTTCCCACACCAAGTTGATACATGATGTTTGAAGGAAAGGCAGGGGTCGAGATATACACCCAACTAACGAATATCTCCGCCGGTTCAATCATTCTTCCTTTCACCAAAATCCCAACAGGCTCTGCTTTCTTGCGCCCAGGAAACTGCACAACCTCAGACTTCTCAGCATCAAATAGTACTGCATTATCCCGAGCCCAATTCATCAATTCATTTACCTGCCTTTGCGCTGAGGTCGATGACTCCGAAATCGTACGCCCAAAGCCTAAGATTCCGATATCATCTGCATGGCTGAATTTTGCTAAAGTTTTCTCACTCCTAAATGGTTCTACCATTTAAAGTAGGAATAGCAGGGGAGAAATGGGTGATCCTTAAAGTAGCCTACACATCAACTCTTTGGTATCTGTTACTCCACCTTGGAAGCGTACTTGTACCTTGCGATTCTCAAGGAACGAAGAAGTCCAACGGAGAATAGATTTTGGCCAGCCTTATGCTTGCATCCGCCATATTAGTCTATTATGTAAGATTACATCAAAAGCCCCCTGTACATCTAGTGTTACTAGTGTTGAGGCCCAACCTTGTGACCTTACCTCCTCGATATCATGTATCACACAAGAAACAAGATCAATTGCTGATCGTTTTGGTAGTGCTCCAAATTGCTGTTGTCTTACAATATCGAAGGTTATGGCCAGTTGTGACATTCTTTTTGCTAGGAGCCGCTACAATCCTTTGCCTAGACATGACAACAATGAGATAGGTTTCCATCTTTTCACAGTTGATGGATCGCGCTTGGCTTTTGGAAGGAAAACTATTTCTGCAAGTTCACATGACGAGAATCGTGATAAAAGACAGTCCCTAAGGATGATGGCGTGTTCTGCCTGGTCTGCTATAAATCGCCTTTCATGACGAAGAGGAGGAGTAATTTTGGCCTATTGAGGGGCCGCCTAGCGCATAAGTTTGTAGACGTCTCGAGAAGATTTCATTTCTTCCACCTCACGTTTCCAGTGCGCTCTTTTTGCCGAAGCAACTGTAGTTCTAAGTTTAGTCGCCCGTATAGTACGCTCAGAGTCTTCCATTGCTTTTCGGTATTCTAAGTGTGCAAATTTACATTCCTGAGTCCACCACGGCGCACTTCTTCCACTTTTCATACAAGCGCGTTTACCGACTGCTTTAAGCGCATTCTCTAAATCCCAGCAGATATTCTGAGCAAAATCTTCTGTCTCTTCTATTGTATTCAGTGGAGTGAGTGGAGGTATCCATTGTGAAACTACCTATATAAATTTAGGTAGGTTCGCCTTTGATACACGAATTTTGTCTCTTATGCACAAACTTGCAGCTGCTTCTCTACAATTGGGTACAAAGCCACATATGGGCAGGTTGTCACTTGTCATACACTCTTCGGTAGTAACCCATGCCATTGCTTCCTTAACATTCATCCACGCTAAGTCTAGTGTGTTTCCAGCGCGATGTGTTGGCTCCCCTATAATTAGACAAGTTAGGTTGTTTTCTTCAGCCCATTTTTCTATTTATTCTCCATGTCCATAACAGGTAGAAGCGTTAGGCTGTCAGGCCCAATAAACGGAGTTGAAATCCCCAATTGCGATTGCTTTCGAGGTAGGCGTCCAATTTAAGAGTGGTTGGACGGCAGATGGGTCGTGTGGAGCTTTGTACACATTCAGAAATAAAATTTTATTTACTTCCATCTAGCAATAATCACCAATCGGTGAGGATGGATATTTTTGCACCGAAGTTAATCTCTTGGGATCTTTCTTGACATATGTAGCCGCTCGAGGCCGAATATCAATGCCTCCGAAGGAAAGATATAAGTCGAAATAAGGATGTGTCTTTGTTCGGGAAGACCACCAAGGCTCTTGTATTAGCAAAACATCTATTCTTAGTTTACTTACGCGGGCTAAAGCAATGTCGTGCGAAGTTCCCCCTCTTCCTACGTTAATTGACATGAAGTTAAGCACGTCCTGGAGGGAGTAGCAACCCTTTGGGTTGCTATTCATAAGCGCATTGCGCCACTTTTCGAACTCTCGACTAGGGGCACTTGGGAATTATTCGTAGTATTTTCAGCTTCTAGCTCCTCACTACTTGTAATGTCGAGAACTCCAATTTGCGTAGAGGCAGCTAAATTTTCAGCAGTTTTGGCTCGAAGCACTGCTTGATGCTCTCTTTCACCCGCCTGACGATAAATCTTCATTTACTTTTTAGTGGATGCCTCTGAGCGAGTAGGACGCGCAAGACATCTGCGACTGTCGGAAAGATGTGGACTACCGCAGTCTCTGCACTTAGTAGCAGCCATAAATAATTCTTCTACGTGGTTAGTTAAGCCACAGTTTCCACACAATGGTGCCCTAGAGGAGTTCTTCGTAGGATGGTGTCCATTGCATCTTTTGCAAAACTCCAATGGTTGTTGCTTTTTAAATTTTCTTACAATCCCAGACTCATCAAATACCCGGAAGCTTGTGCGAGGGGCTGTAGTGAAATTTGCCATCCAAGTTCTGTAAGGAGCCCCGGATTTATTTCCACCGCAAAGTTTTACATGTGTTGGGCGTATAGAACAGACACGCTCAGTTTCATCAGTAAGGATAGATTTGCTTACCTCTACCTCTCCTTGTCCCTTACGTATAGTCGCAGGTACAGTTGGATTGATGACTGGTGTCCAATTGGTGGTAGATTCTAATTTTACTCCCGGTAAAAAGAGACCATTTCCTGCATTTAGGATTGTCTCACGAGCTTCCGTTCTGCAAGGGCTTAGAGCGAATCCTGAGTGGACAGGCTTAATCTTTCCAAAGAGTGCAGGTGAGATAGCCAATTTTCTAACAATTACTTCACGAATTCCCGCAGGCGATAGTTTGTGCCACTCGTGCTCTTGTGGTAGCCGAACAAAGAGTCTTCCGTCTGTGGTAGCTATAGATGGATAGTCTCTGGTTGGAGAATTATTTTCGGTAGTCAAGCTTTGAGTTGCTTTTCTAACAGGCGCTTCTATTGTTTTGGTGCTCAAAGATATCCGAGCTTTCTTCTTGCCCTTACGAGCCACTGTCGCCTATGTGCTCTCTACTTTTTCGGGGATCTTGGTAGACTAACCGTCTCTTGTGTTATCCCCTAACTTGACTCTGTACTCGTCGTATTTCTTGGGATCGCTACAGCAACTTTCTTCACTGTAATCTTATCTTTTCCTAGTCCATGACCACTTAATTTACTCGGACGAGAGTGTGATAGGATTTTTGGGGGGGGGGAGTATCAACTAAAGGTATGCCTTAAAGGCTACAACTTCTTCTACTTCAATTTCATCTTTGAGGTTTGCTAATGTACTTTCTAGACTGCTAATGGCAGTTGTACATATCATAAGACGGGCATACCATGCACGTTCGCGAAGTTGTCGGATCGCAACTATCTCAGCTAGTTCCTTTGGGAGGAACGCGTTCGCGATGTTAATTTTGTTACTATCATTCAGAGTAGTTCTTTCTGTAACAGGACGCTTACATGGAGCGACAGGCTTGAGGATTTATCTGCCGTCCGTATTCTTTGTAAGAGGTTGTAGATTTAACGGTGATGATGGTGACGCGATAGGGGAAGGGGAGATGGGTATTAGGGGGATTGGGGGAATAGGTGGTGATTGTTGGCTCTGTTCCGTTGTAGGAGCTGTAAATTCTTGAGATGTATCCATTGAATCAGTCATTCTTTACTTTATGAACAAATTCCTATTATAAATAATAATTCAATCCAATTCTTTAAGTAACATTTCTATGTTACTTAAATTTGTCTGAATACGAGGTCGAGAAAAGTCAGTTGAAAGGAAAATTAAACCTAAATCTTCGTAGGGCACCAGCGTGTAACCATCTTCTCCCGTCAATTGATAATTCTGGATAGCTGAAAAATTTAGGGCAAATTGCGCAGCTACACGAGGAGCTAGAAGAAGATTGTCTAGGATTCGAGTATTTGGGGTTCATAAATTCTAAATTTTCTTTTATACGTTCTATGTCCTATTTTTGATGTTGACCTGGTCCAATTTCGAAGATAAATAGGAAGTAAACAGTTCTTGTATCGTCGTGGCTTATTAAATAGTCGAGCAAGAAGACCCTTTGTAGATTAGTCACTGCTTGTTAATTACTTTTAGTGAGAAATTAAAGCTGTAAGATGATTTTGTACCGTCGTATCTCGTATCTCGCTATTGAGTGATACCAGATAATATTTTTAGGTCTACTACTCAAGCTCAGCCTTAAACAACTAGGTCAACTACAGATTCCACTACTTCCACCAGTACTTCGCCATTGATTTCAATAATGTAACCATCGAGACACATTTTACCTTGGGCATAAAAATCAACCTTGTCAACTCTCCAAGCTCCTAGACCCTCAGAATATCCCCTCATAAGGTCAGACGTATCTATATGTATTAATCTTAGTTCATTCTTGGGGGAAATCGTAAAATTTTTATCAAGCTTTTTAACCAGTGTCGCTGCCGCGTATCCTCTCATTTTTTCTCGATTTACGGAGCCGAAATATGTGCGGGGATTTTTTAATAAAGCTTCAGCAACTTTCAAAAATCTATTTTCCCCATCTTGCCGATATTTCTCTGATTCCTCTACTAATGTGGCGTGAAACCCATAACTTAAAATTACAGCTCCTAACATTGACTTTAGCTGCTTACCACCTAGACACGCCTTCTCAAAATTTGCCCGAAAGTTTGGAAGAGATTGTGAAGAGCCTCGTAGTAGACTATGTAGACCATTTTTGATATAGGAATTGTAAAGTGCATTTCCAGAACCCATAGGAAAAAGCGCAATCGTAAGACGACTGAAAGTATAAGTTAAATTAAAAGAATTTCTATCAGGATAAAGTTACCTTGAAGCAAAATTGAGAATATCATTCACCCCCCCATCACCACTGAGTAAAATCACGGTCCCAGAAAGACCGGGAGCAATATCCTTGATAGAGTCACAATTAGTTGTGTAATAGGGCCTAAATTTCACTCCCAAGATATTTAACAATGGTGAAATAATTTGCGTAAAGTACTGAGCGGCTAGACCAATACCTGAGAAAACAGATATAATTACATGGACATCATTTTGCAAGTGCAGAGGAAGATCAAAGAGTTGACTTTCGAGATGAGCTGGGAGGGCCGTAGTTGTTTGGAACTGTAAACGATGTGATTCAACCTTCTTTTGACTTATGATTGTGTATTTGGTTCCTTCTCTCCACACTCCAATAATATCTTCAGAAGGTATACCCACCATTTGTGGATATGAGTGTTAAATGATGCTAAAATTGACAATATTATCTGCTTTTCTCATTTTTGTACCATTTAATTATTGTTTCATTCAATACATGACGTAATTGACGACACGAATTTCTATTTTTTTGTAGTTGATTTTACATGGTGTTTTTAGAATCATCAATACTATTGTTAATTCAATGACGATAAATGCCCACGTCATACTCGAATCACAAACTAAAATACTGAAATAATTCTGTAATATCTTAGTAACGCTTTTTCATTGTGACGTTAACCCTTATGTATTGTGCCTGATGCATCACAATTTAAATTTGCCAGAAAGCACTCATTTAAATTTAATTAGTACAGGAGAATTTCAATAAGTTCAGAGATTATTCATAGACTATTCACTATTCAGGAGCGTGTGGATGAGGATACAAATCATACATCACACGCGAGGAGATGCCATGACGGAAGCATATTTGGCAACAGTTAGTTCGTTCATCGTTCTGCTCTTCAGATATTGAAAAAATGTTTATGCTCTAGATGAGGTTCTGTATAACATGTAAATGAGCAAAACGTCATTCATTTACGTGCAGCAAATAACTTATCCAGCTGAATACACAGAGACTGAAACCTAAGCTCGCGAATATATACATCTACATGGTTGGATTTTTAACTAGTGGAGGCTAAGATTTCCAGATGGCTCATCAAAACGGAAACTATGGCTGCCGACGTAAATAAGAACATAGAAGAAGCAGTGGATAATTACGCTATGACGTATAAGAGAGTACAAGCTATGAGTTAAGGTCGCCAAGGGTTTCAGGTGTAAGCCGAATAAATTTCTTTGCTAACAGACAAATTCTTCACTCAAGACTTATCCATCCCATCACTCACAAATGTTCTATTTCACCATTCTTCAATTCATGGCTTTACGTATTTTAATATATGTACAAACTGTAATCAGCATCAGCATTTTTTGACACACTCAAGATGCCCCAGACAATGCTTCTCACAAAAAACTTGACTGACTTTTTGTCCAAAAATACAAATCCAACTATACCTACTTTACTTCTTGTATCTCCTGCTGGGAAGTTGCTCTCTAGTTCCTCTTCTCTCCCAGCTTCGCGACTACGCACACAAGCAACATTGTCTCACTCTCTTTGGACACTCTATTTCCCTTCTGTCGGTTTCATTTCTGCAGCTCTGCCAGCATCTGAACAAGAAGCAGCAGATAAGCACGAATTGAGCGTAATCACAATCCAGCTCACGCATGGGCTTATGATTATCCGGGCATTGAAGTGTGGACTACTATTTGTAGCCATTAACACTTGTGATATAATATTTAGGCAATCAGCTAGTCTCTCGATAGCTTCAACCCCCCCTTCATCGTCAAGAGGGGGTGGCAATAGTTTTGATTCAATCATTCGTGCGGGAACTCCAAAAAGTAGAGAAGGTCAAACAGTTGATATAATACAATTTAAAAAACAGGCCGAGGAGGTGGGAAAATGGTTGGACAATCAGTTGGGCGATTTTAAATTATACGACGGGGAGGGTCGTTTATGATTAGTGGAATCGGCCTTTTTTAAAAAACCATTATTGTGTACACAAATATCTAGCTATAACACGTCAATAGTGTCCATATACATTACAAGATGACTCCAATTAATAATAGCTACGGTTGGCTTATGCCTCGAATTTCATCTGCGATTATCACTCTCAACTATATTGCTATTGCCTTCACCAATGATCTTTAATCAAAAATTGATGGATACTCTTTCAAGGGAAAACTCACAAATATTAGGCTATCCAAAGCATGCCTGGATCATCCTGTTTTACTTTGACAAAAGAAATATGTTTGGTCCTTATTAAATTCATATCACCGAATTGATCGCATGGTATAAAATAAAATTAAAATTAAAATTATTGGCCAAAGTTATCAGCATATAATGATATTATAGCTTAATTGTGTACATGTGCAAAGAAAAATTAGAAAGGAGAACGAACTCATCTTCAAATGATCTTTCTTCAATAGTTAAGGTCATCTAAATTTGATTTTTGCTCAGGTTATCATTGCGACTCGCGCATCACATCACTAAGTCTAAGACCGATACATAAGTACCATCCTAATCTTAAACTTAGACGATGTATACGATGTTATTCAGAGGCATAATTACTTCTCACAACTTTCATAAATGAAATTTGGTTTCGGAACAGACACATTTAATGAATATGATGACTATGCCTATTTCCAAATTAAACCGAAATACTTCTACGGCGTAATATTGAGTCCTGTGATACTGTTTCCTTTTGGGAGACAAACGTCACTTCTACCGTACGTGGTATTCCCTAAAATCTTGAAGTATTTGGAGCCAACAAAAATCCGTATCACCTAGTCATTGAGGAGAAATAATCTACTTGAGTAGCTAGGGTTAACCTTATTATAACGTTGATAGATTAGATTAAGTTGACTCCCTTCGCTGGAATTAAATCCCATAGCTCGATGATATTCTGATAATATACCATTTCCATAGGATAGAGCACTTTTTATCTGAAAACTAAAACTGTTTACTCTTTTTGGTTTTTTTTTATTTGTGGAAGGTTCTGGCAAAGAAAGTGTGGAAGTCTTTCAGTAATAGTGATCTAAATGGCTATCCATCATGGAGTCATGTATGAATGATCTTGCTTTTACAATAAATGGGATAGGAACACTGTTGCTTGGACCAGAGAAGAGTTCAAGAGTTATAGGCTGACTCAATGACTCAAAAAACCATACCCTTTATTTAATGAATTCATATTTCGGCGTACCAACGACGTGCACAATTTTTAGGTGGGTGAGATAATGTCTAAGGCAAAAAATAGCGATTTTATGTACCGAATACGAACCTCACGAATCTTTTGATGGATAGGCTATCACATATCACCAGCCACTTTCAATCTTTTGCAAATAACGAGGGAAAAAATTGAAAAGCTCTCAGTTACAACTCGATGCTTAATCCTCAAGAAGAGTAGGTACTTGACAAATGGCTTGCAGAACTGTCTTCACAAATAGTAAAGCATTTCATAGCACTGAAATTAAAGTGGAAGAAGTGAAGCTTGGGTGATATTACAGGAAAAGGTTTCCCTAAATGACCCAACCACAATGACAGAGAGACTAGTGCGCAGGTCCATAAGAGGTGTGAAGCAGCTGGACGTCTAGTGATGAAATAATCTAGGTCTGGGCTGATTTGTGAGCATTTTATTGTGCAAATTTTTATTGGAGTAATCCATAATTTAATTTGTTAAAAATAATTATTTATGACAACTAATTGATTCTCATATATACGAACTTTCCCAGTTCGTGATTTAGGCTCCGGAGTAGACACAGGCTCGGTGAAAGGTTGATGACACAGCCCCCCCCCCATTTGGTACAGAGAGAGATCCTGGAAGCCCTAGAAAGTCATAAGCATTTGAGTTGCGTCTTCGTGGACTCCGAATGATTTACCGGGTAGCAGAAGTTGTTACTCTGTGGCTCGTTGGCCATTACAACTGGCCAGCATGACGTATTTGCCACTCTAACAAGATCTTGGGGGCCCTAAGAAATCATTAATTCTTGATTCATTTTTTAAGCATTCGGAACGATCTACCGGACAAAAAAAAATCTTGGTGCGTTGGCTTATCAGCCACTTTGGAGCCCTGGAAAGGTGTAAGTTTCTGAATTATTGGTATGTGAACTGAGACTATTTACCGGGCAGCAAAATGTTTTCTTTAATGCCACTTTGACAGGACAAGTTGACTTTTCAGATATTTTTTCAGACTCTATAGGAATAAGTTTTGAGCTTGGCCCATCAATTCAAGAGCAAAAGGCTTACTCTGATCTCGAGAATATTTTAATTTCAACAGAAAAGATTTCTTAAGATCTGATGACTTGAAGTTACGTCTGAATTTTGCCATGTTGAGAAAAGAACTTTGAGGAAAGATGATTAAGAGCGCATGTCTACTTCAGAGAAATGATTGAGTATTTTATATTTCAAGTGTTCCAGCCGATCAAGAGATCTATTGAATGGAAAGAAAACAAATCCTAGCTATGTCTTGAATATGCGCTTTCTACGATTAATTGATTGGCACACGTCAATTTGGGGGTCTCTTTTACCTTGAATGAATGCCAAACACCAAAGATTGATAATGAAACCTTTCTAGCAAAGATGGCAATCACATAGATTGATAGCTCACATGGATTTAAAAATAAGTACCCCCACTCTGAAATAACAAATATGGCGAATATCTTAGAGTTTTGTTAAAATAAAATCAGCTCGGCGCTTACAAAATTTTTTAAAAAACCCAATCAGCGTGGAAATTGTGATTTCTACTCACATGCATCAAACTATTTTTAACTTCGAGCAGGCATAATTGAGCTCTGATCCGTACAGCTACATAAAAATTAAATATATCTAGAGTTTTTGAAAACCATTTTACAACAAGAATTTTTATCTAGTTTAAATGAGTTGAGCAGATTTCAAGCCCCACTATTGCAGTACCACAATTAAGAACGTATAGAAAAACCCTTGTAACGAGGGGCATAGGAACTAACACAACAACATTTTAGCGCCATCCAAAAATGTTGTTTGTTCCTGGTCCAAAAAAAAAAAGAGTAAAATTTTAAATTTACCCCTTGTCACACTTTTTTTTAAAAAATTATTGAGCCGTGTAAATATCAATTAAGATTTCCTAACATGCTGTGTTAAAGTTAACTTATCTCGAAAAACTGCTAATTTTTTTTCTCAGATAAACAGGTTGAATTTAAGAACAAGCAAAGCAGTAGATTCATTTTTTCATGATGAACATATTCTCGATAGATTGGGTGAGTCAAATGACACCCGAAAAAACATTCACTTGTTAGGCCGCCAGTCAGTCACTCTTGCAACTGTGGGAAGGGGCTCTCAACTCGAAACGAATCTATTTTATCTCATTTACTTACCCTTTTTTTAGTAGCTCATCAAATAACTTAAAATATCAACAAGATTTTTAAAATAATTAATAGTTTTGTAACACAGATAAATGACTATGTTGATATATCAAATAAATAATAAAAAGGTCGTTCAAACCTTCATTTTTTGGTTCCGCACAAGATTTGTGTGATTGAGTGATATTTGTGTACCTTTACTATATCCCCCCCCCCCACCCACTTCCGTGGCGCTGAATAATCAACCCCTAAACATTCAAGCCTAACATCACATTTCTATTCAATAAATTTAGGGAATCATTAAATTCTTACCCCCTTTCCTTATTTTCTTACGTCCCTGTCCTGCTCCATTGAATGCCCGTGCCCTGTCGGTACTAGGGTCCGCAGCAAGCTAGAGTTGGTAAACTCCAATCAGCACTAGAAAATTTATCACCGAAAGAAACCAGGGCTAAGGAATCCATAAAATTACTCTATCTAATTGGTCAAGCCACGCCAGATTTTAGTTCTGACTGATTAATTCTGGGAATCATCAAATTCTTACGCCGTTTTCTTATTTTCTTACCCCTCTTCCCTGTTCTCTCGACTGCTCTCTCCAATCAGCATTAGGAACGCTTTAAGCGAAAGTGACCAGGGTTTTAGTTCCAACCAATAACGAGAGTCACTCACTAATGATTTGGGACTGAGCAAACCGACACACACAAGGAATTATCTGTCTTAGAATACGCAGCTATAACATAGGGTGATTAGTCTAGCACGAGGCCAAGAAGATATCACATTCGAAAAGGGCTCGAACTCAATTTTCGCACCTTTTCTCGTTGACCTTGAAGGACCTTAACAACATCAGAGACAGTGGTAGCAGAGGCAGAGGAGATTTAAACGGTATATGTGGATTTGTGTCTGTCATGTTTTAGCACTTGTCCCAAATTTTTAGTGAGTGACTCTCGTTATTGGTTGGAACTAAAACCCTGGTCACTTTCGCTTAAAGTGTTCCTAATGCTGATTGGAGAGAGCAGTC
>PEDP01000408.1:0-25503 GCA_002918395.1 Erysiphe pulchra | reverse complement strand
CACCCATCCCACCCCTCCCCTCACACCCCCCCAGTCGCCAGCCTCAATTCAGGTTTTCAAGCTACTACCTACACCTGGTGTCCTGCACATCATTCATTGCCTCTTTTCTCCTCCGCCCAACTCTCCATCTCTTCACTACATCGTCTCGTCATACTGATCTAGAACATCAAAATAAACACCGCTACTACTACCACCAATACCATCATCATCATCATCGTCATCGAGATCTTCATTGTTAAGAATAGAGACAGACTAATCCATTTTTCTTCAGCGCTTAACAATCACGATAATTTTGGCAACAAAAGCAACATTAACAACTAAAATAACAGTATCCTACAAGAACTCTGCTTATCTATATATTTGTACATCCTCCCACTTTACCCTTTCTATCTTCTCATGAATTTTAAATTCTAATTGGGGTCTGAAGACAAATCGAAGGAGCCTGATCCTACCTGCATCCATCGTACCTGGTGTCGTGGACCCCTGCTTCCCGAATTTTGGCTGGGCACTATTGCTTTAAAAGAGCAAGTGCCCCATATTTTGACTCAAATCGTCACTTTGAAGTTTTACTAAGAAGTTGGGAAAGAAATCACGATTATTTAGTTCCGGTCAGAATTTACTCACTTCCAGAATTTTTTTCCATATGAACCGTAGCCTGATCACGACTTTTGGCGCGTGGGATATTATCGGCTACTAGTTGAGGTTATTGTGTGAATTTAAACATATACTCTGGCCAAAATTCCGTGAAAGCTTGTGCTTTTTGCAAATTACCTGTCATCCTGAAAGCCCGTAGTGTTGTATAAGGGAAAAATAAACGGCTATATGGCTACACATCATCCATCTACTCCCCCGACGGGGATGCAAATTCTTCATAATTCAACAACTGGTCCTCCGCCTGGAATGCCGGCTTCACAGTTTTCGTTTCCGCTCGCCCAACAATTAGTGACGGCGAATGAGACAGTCTGGTTACAAATTGGTTTGTTTCCCATTTCCATTAAGTTTAAAATAAAAAAAATAAAGAGAAAAATTATCAATTTTTAAGTAAATAAAATGACCATAATTATGGAAAGTCAAACGTGAATAAATTTTCTAATTTATTCATTCAGGTAGCCTTGCGGAAGTCTTGAATTGTCCCGAAGATGCAATGAACGCCTACGAACATGCTTTACGCGCTAATCCTAGATCGACTCAGGCAATGGGTGCTATGAGTGGTATACTTCGGGCACAAGAACAATTTCTAAAAGCCGTTGAATATCTGCAGAGTATATTAAAGATAGAACCTACAAATGGGGAAGTATGGGGCAATATTGGTCAGTGATAACCTCCTCTTGACGGAAAATCTATAGGCATTGCGCTAACTCCGTTGAGGTCACTGCTATCTTATGATGGACGATTTACAACAAGCTTACACAAGTTATCAACAAGCCCTATATCATTTACGAGATCCGAAGGTAGTACGAAAAATAGATATTTTGTCTAGAGAAGCTAACCATCTCTTGCTTCAGGAACCAAAACTCTGGTATGGCATCGGTATCTTATATGATCGATATGGGTCATTAGATCATGCTGAAGAGGCATTTTCCCAAGTTATGCGAATGCAGCCTGACTTTGAGAAAGCTAATGAAATTTACTTCCGTCTGGGCATCATTTATAAACAACAACACAAGTACCATCAAAGCTTAGAGGTATGTCACTATTGAAAATTCATTCGTTGCATATACAAATTCAAAATCAAAACTGACATTTACTAGTGTTTTCGCTATATCGTCGCACTCCCACCAGCTCCCTTGACTGAAGAGGATATTTGGTTTCAAATAGGTCACGTATATGAACAACAAAAAGAAGTTCGAAATTCTTCCCCCGTTTCAGATGATTTATTCTGATCAGACAATTAGCTTGAAAATGCCAAAATGGCCTATCAGCGCGTTCTCGATCGCGACCCCAATCATGCTAAAGTTCTTCAACAATTAGGTTGGCTTTATCACCAACAAAACCAAAGTTTTAACTGTCAGGAACAAGCCTTGGAGTACTTGGAAAAATCAGTTAGTTCAGGTATGATTCCTTGAAATTTGAGAGAGGAAATACAAAAAACCTAAGATCGAGTCTTGGGGAAGGAGACATTACGAATTCTCTAACACGTGGCAGATCCTAGTGATGCACAAACCTGGTATCTACTTGGTCGGTGTTACATGGCACAACAGAAGTACCCCAAAGCATATGAGGCGTATCAGCAAGCAGTATACCGTGACGGAAAGAATCCAACATTTTGGTGTTCGATCGGCGTCTTGTACTACCAGATTAACCAGTACCGGGACGCATTAGATGCATACTCCCGAGCTATCCGTTTAAATCCATTTATATCCGAGGTTTGGTACGACCTGGGAACACTGGTGAGTTTGAATAGATCTTGATTCGACTAATATCTCCCAGCAGAGAGCCAATTTTTAAAGCTAATTGTTCAATCTTAGTATGAATCTTGTAACAATCAAATTAATGATGCCCTTGATGCATACCAGCGAGCTGCAGAGCTTGACCAAAACAATCCTCATATCAAGCACGTCTTCAGCTATTACGAAATCAACAAACTAGTGGAATACAGGTTCAAACTGCTGCGCCTGTTCCTCAAGATGTTCATCCTCAGGCATATCAAGCTCGTGGCGCTGTCGGCCCACCAGGTCCACAGTGGGGGAATTCGGGGGCTCCACCACCAGTAGGTCCACCAAATGGACCTCCTAATGGATGGGGAAACAGGCTACCTGAAATGACCTCGACTAATCACCAATCTAACTCATTTGAGCAGCGTGATCCTCCCCGCAACCAAGCCCGACCTATACTACAACAACCAAATCGTGGTCCTATGAGCCCACTATCTGGGTCTGAACAAATGAGACCATTCTCTGGCCCTAGTCCTCGTGGTCCTCTACCTCCAACTAATTCCTTACCTATACGTTCACCACATGATCACCATGCAATAATGACATCTCATGCTGGACAAGGATTAACACAAACAAGCGCTCCTCAAACAAATCAATTAAATAATTCTCACCACCATCATCAACAGCAACAGCAGCATCAACAGCAACAGCAACAGCAACAGCAGGATCAGCAACAGCAACAACAGCAGCAGCAGCAACAACAGCAACAGCAACAGCAACAACAACAACAGCAACAGCAACAACAACAACAGCAGCAACAGCAGCAGCAACAGCAGCAGCAGCAACAACAACAGCAAAAACAGCAACAGCAAACCCAGGTACAGATGCAGCCTCAGCACTCATTCCCTAGAGTATATAATCCAAACTATGCTGGACCAGGTGCCGCAAATAATATTCATGGTGTGACAAACGGTGTTAATAGTGTTTCTCTAGGAAACTCCTTACCCCCATTTGCCCGAAATAATAGTCCTCGTACAGAAGGTCGTGTCCTTCATGACAGTCGCATGTCCTCGCCAAAGCCAGGATATCCTATACATACTCCATTTCAACTTCATTCAGAAATTCAACACCACATAGGTTTAGAAAAAGGTGGCCCTATGCCTATATCAGCACTGTCATCGGCAGAAGCTGCGGCTACTGAACGCAGTGGTGATCATACACGACCCGGCTCTGTTGGTCCTAAAAGGTTACGTGAGTGGGATGAAGAGCAATCTTCAATGAAAAAACCCGCCTCTGATGAAACTAGAGCACGTATGATGGATACACATCATCGCCGACAGTCAACGCCTCCACGAGATTCAGCATTTCGTCGCAGCCCGCCATCAGCTTCAAAAGAATACCCTCCAGAAGATCGCGAAAGAGATCGACTTGACCATCTTCCCCCAATATCACATCCAACTGGTGAAACTGAGCGGGCAAAAAGGAAGATGGTTATTGACGAAGATTATGACGATGATGGGGACGATGACAAAAAGGTCAGTGGTTTATTAACAGCAGGTTCTGGGTCAGTATCAGTATCAGGTGATTTAAAAATTACATCTCCATCCCTCGTCAAATCAACTAAAATTGATTTACCACTTCCAACTTCGCCGTGTACAAGCAAGCCCTGAGGCGATTGGCTCTAGTTACTGAGAATCAGATATATTGTATCAATATTAGATGTAAACTTACGTTTATCCAACCAAGAGTTGGAGTTTGAAATGAAGGATGGTAAAGTTTACGTTCACTAAATGACCAAGAAAATTTATGATCCCGTGACATTTCGCTTAGCTTTCTCTGCCTTGGGTAAAAATTGTAACATGTAATAATTTGGTTTGATTTATTTCGTTAAGGTCAATTGCTGACTATTCCAACCTTGATTGATTTACTTATGTGAGCGGATGATTTGTTCACTTTGCTTCATATTTCTGAATATGCTTTTCAAAACCTCTACACTATCACAGTTGAGAAGAATTTATGTAATAAATAATGTATTGTTCTAACGCATAAAATCACGTACAAATGAAATTCAAGTAGTACCATTGGTACGCTAACTAGTGATAAATAGTGAAAGTATATTTATTCTTGATCCATGTCTTCGGCATAGATCTCTTATTAGACCTGTGGGTCAGTTACTATACAAGAGATCAGACGTGATAGTGAGATTTAATACTATATCTGCTAAGTACCCATAGGAACTCGTGATTCTCATTTTTTAATGCTCTTCGAGATTCTTCGAGATAATTTTGAAATCAGAATGCATTCCATTTCTTTATTGTTTCCATCTTAGACTTGCCTAGCTCTAAAATTCATCTCATCCATTTCGTTTTCGGAGCTTGAGTGTTCAATATCGTTAACCAAAGCAGATTCATCGTTTTATACTTCATAAAGGCCAGCGTCTTGTGATTCATATTCTGGTGGTAACTGAAGCTGAGCTGTCACCCAAAATGGGCTATTCCTCTGTCGACATACTTGTGCTGTGAATTTTCCCATACTTTGAATATTCTTTAAATAAATTAATATGTGTTCACATACTTTAAACCTACTAAGCAAGAATCGGTCACAGGAGCACGACCATGTTGACGAATTATTATGGAAATTGATCAAATCTTGTGAGTCAACCTCAAGACTCTTGGACTTTAACCATCTCTATTCTCGTTTAAAGATATTTCTCCATGAGGCAATGTTAAGATTCCTTTCTTAGTCAGCGATCCATGTAAATAGTCCCTTAAAATAGTTAGTCTGTTTCATGTAAGCGAATGTAGATATAGGAGTTTTGGTAACATTTTGTAATAACATAATGATTCTGACCCCTTCACAATGGCCTGGATTCTCTTGGAGAACATCTATTTCTCAAGGCTTCCGTCTTTATATTGTTAATAATCTCCCTTTTTCCATCTTCTAGTAATTTCAATGAATCCACTTGTTAACTATCATTTTGGCTCGATTCTAGGGGCACTTCGATTTTTAACAGGCAAAACTCACTCGAGCGTTACCAGCCAAAATCCCTTTCATCTGCACTAGCATGGAAGGGACGAGGCGAGTTGTCGTATACAAACATCTTGATCCAAACGAGGACAATTAAATTTCTGTAAGAAATCGTGCTTTATTTTTCGCCAATGTGATTCAACATTTTTAATTGTTCCCAATACTAGTATTTTGTGAGGATTTATAGAGCGTGTCCACATTTTCCAATTTACGGACATACACGCTCAGAAACGAAAGTAGCCACGAGAGTGACACTAAGCATACACCTCATTGCTACAATTGGGGTAGATTTGCCCAAGACTGTGAAACGTTTCATTTTTAATAGGTATCAATGGATGCAAATTGAAATGGCAGCAAGACTTCAGTTTTTCAGATTGATCTTGAACGACATGAAATATAAGCGTTAAAGGATAGATAGTCACATGAATACGTCTACTTGTGTTTCACAAATCAGACTAAGGCACAAAAAGCTAAGCGAAATATCACGGGATCTTGAATGTTATTTATTGGTCATTGGTCATTTAGTGAGCGTATGATTAAATTTTGATAGAGACAAGAGTTTAGGATAGAACAGTTAAGCGTATCAATTTCATTACATTTCCTAAACATATTACTTGAAGCATGAGCTTGTGACTCTACAGAAAATAGAGGTACACTACACACCTCTAGATTTGACAATAATGATTCTCTGGACAAAATTAGAAAGCGAGATGGATAATCTTGAAAGTGATGCGCTCCAATTCATAGGGAATATCTTATTGTAAAATGGCGGAAAGCTTCTTTTTTTTTTTTAAAAAACAAAAAAGAAAAAAGAAACCAAAATCCTTACTTTTGACTATATCGCCCGCCGTCTCAATTGCATTGTTGAAAATCTGGTTTATTAGGGTTGAGAAATAAAACTATCATCCAACATTGATTATTTTTTATTTTACTCTATTTCACTTTTTTTTTTTTGGAAAAAATCAGAGAGGGGACTATGTTTATTCAAAATATTATTTAAAAGAAGGATCGAAGATTTGTTGTCAAGGAAAATAAAGCTATTTGGCACAATACCGATATAGCAGATTGATTACTTCCATCGTCTACTATCGCCTATCACCGAGAGGAAGGACACTTTTTTCTATTACCTACTCTAATTGTCGGTCTATTGTAGATTTGGCATGCTGGTTAAAAGTTTGACTTTTTAAAACTTTCTGTGGTGAGTGTCATTAAAGCCTCTTTAGATTAAGTTTCCATGGTTAGTTGTTGAGAAATCGCTTTTTGGAGGTTAGGATTTGAACATGTAGGAAAAATGGTATGCCTCGCGGTGATTTTACTCGATTTTCTGAGATTTATTTTAAATAGTCTAGGATATGTGAGGGAAATATATCGTTTTAACAGATCATATTGTAACAGGGGTGTGAAAAGACTTTTTTTTTTTCACTAGTACTGTTTTAGCCGACGCAGTGCGCACATATTTATTATTTCAATTTTACACATTCTGATTTATCCACAGACAAATTTCGGTGGACAGATTAAATTGAGTGTTATATACTGGATTCTCAATATCCTTTTATATAAAACTCCGCTACTTTGTGAATTGTATCCAGCCTCCAGAACTTCACAAACATGTCTCACCGAAAATTCGAAGCTCCTCGCCATGGATCACTCGCATTTCTACCACGAAAGAGAGCTGCCCGCCATCGGGGAAAAGTCAAGTCGTGAGCATTACATCTATTCAAACACTCCCTCTCATCTGAAATTAATTACATTAACTCATAATGCATTTGAACAGGTTTCCCAAGGACGATCCCAAAAAGCCAGTTCATTTAACTGCCACTCTAGGATATAAGGCTGGTATGACCACAATTGTTCGCGATCTAGATCGACCTGGTGCGAAGACAAACAAAAAGGAAGTAGTTGAGGCCGTGACTATTATTGAAACCCCACCGGTACGAACAATGCAGCCCGCTTGGCTCTTGCCAATGGCTAACATCTTCTCAGGTGATCATTGTTGGTCTAGTTGGTTATATTGAGACTCCTCGTGGATTACGCTCTCTAACCACAGTCTGGGCTGAACATTTAAGTGATGAGGTAAAGCGACGCTTTTATAAAAATTGGTACCGGAGTAAGAAGAAGGCATTCACCAGATCCGCCAAATTACATTCTGAAAATGGCGCTATATCTATAAAACGTGATCTTGAACGTATCACTAAATACTGCTCTGTAATTCGTGTTCTTGCCCACTCTCAAATAAGCAAAACTCCTCTTAAGCAGAAGAAAGCACATTTAATGGAGATTCAAGTCAATGGAGGCTCTGTTGCTGATAAGGTAAATTACGCCTATGGCTTATTTGAAAAGCCTGTAGATATAGGTTCAATCTTCGAACAAGACGAGATGATAGATGTTATTGCTGTCACAAAAGGTCACGGTTTCACTGGGGTAACCAGCAGATGGGGCACTAAAAAGCTTCCTAGAAAAACCCACAAAGGGCTAAGAAAAGTTGCATGTATTGGCGCTTGGCATCCCTCGCACGTACAATGGACTGTTGCACGTGCTGGACAGGATGGATACCATCATCGTACATCGGTAAATCACAAGGTTTATCGAATCGGTAAGGGCGATGATGAGGGAAATGCCTCTACAGAATTTGATATTTCCAAAAAACAAATTACACCGTAAGTTTTCTTTAATTAATGATGTAACAGAGCTAATCCAACATAGCATGGGAGGTTTCGTACGATACGGCCAAGTTAAAAATGATTTCATCATGGTTAAAGGCTCAACTCCAGGTGTTAAGAAGCGGGTCATGACTCTTCGAAAATCGATGTTCGTACATACCTCAAGAAAAGCATTAGAAAAGGTAGAGTTAAAATGGATTGATACTTCATCCAAGTTCGGTCATGGTGCATATCAAACTCCACAAGAAAAACGCCAATTTTTGGGTACACTTAAAAAAGATATTCAGCCAGTTGCTTGAGGATCAACAATTGTACTATGAAATTCTTAAAATATCATTTATTTGTTCAAATATAATCGTAAATTTTTACATTTGGGCACTTTACTCTATCGATACTAATCCGTGAAATCCCCATGTATGAAATAACCTAAAATAAACCCGAAAAAAATTAAGTGTAGCGGGTATACGGTAATCAATTTCCCGAGGATCCACCTTGACAATCAATCTAGTCGAAGCAGAATGTGAAGTCTACTATTTATAAAATAGAAGTCAATATTTATGAGAGGAGGAGGTAGGATTTGCGGCGCTTAATTAGGCAGTAATGATGATTTCTTTTTCTCATCAATGGCCTTGGATTTCTGTAGTACGTTCATGTTTACTAGTGATATATCAGCGTATTTTACCCCTGTGATTCTACATCATGAGTGAAAAACATCTCAATATTGCCGGTAATTCTTTTAAAATTATAAACACACGATACGGACGTTACAAGCAGTTTGATACATTTAATACAGTAATGAAAACCTAAGACTGAAAAAGAAAGGAAATTAGATAGAAAAGCACCATTAAATGAATATCTACGATCTGCTTTAGCTATTTCTATTTTTGCTTCATTGAGTATTAGACAATCGATATTGTATCTTCCTCAATTTCAAATTTACTTCGTGTCTTATACATTAATTAAGACGTCCTCAGTTTTTTAGGTAGGAACAAAAATAAATGCAAATAATTGATGGCTGAGATAACTGACAAAGGTATACAGTACATAATAAACATTTACAAAACTTGAGAGCTTCACACCCAACATAAGTTATACATTAATCACCTAATCACTGCCTCTTTTATGTGTTTTCCTTCCCAGGACTGGAAGAGAAAATTTTGTTTTTGCTATTAATCGAGTGAAAAAGGATCTCTCTTCCTTCATTAATTTTTTGTGATTTTTTTTCCTTCCAAATCTCTCGGAAAAAAATATCAATTTTTATTTTTATCACATAGCCGTTGCTGTGTGATGAGGTTTAAGGAAATACACCCGAGCAATAGATCTGGAAGCCTGTGATTAGCATATGAGCGAGGAGCAAGTCAATTGATTCCATTTTCCTCATGGAATCACTAGTTGGGGGCTTTTCGTTTCGGGAACGTTAAACATATCGAGTGGCGCTTTTTTTCCGACATGTTGGGGAAAAAAGAAAAAAAATCGAAATTGAAGGATACCGATCTAGGTTTATGCTCCGGAACTATAAAACTAAATTTAATGTTTTCTTTTTTGGGAAAAAGTGCCAGTTTGTGCTGGAGCTATCGTGTAATGAAAAATAAGTGGGTGACTGAAGAAATAGTACGCCACATGTAACGAAAAAAACAAAAAGACAAAATTAGCTGACTAACTCCAATTTCTACAGGGGGTTATGGGTCCCCCCCCACCAACTTTAATCCGCGGCACAGAATAGAAAGAGAGATACAACAAATGGTCACCGCATGACGGTGTTCGCACGCTTATTCTTAAGCATCCTTTTTAGAGAGAGAGATTGCCTCGTCATACAGACCTCTAGTGATATCTTAGCCACAATTTCTAATTCAGGCTTTCAATCCATTACCTATCAAATAATTTTCTAACCCTCGAAAAAAAAAAAGACATCCCAGCATACACGATGTGCTGCTGCTGCTGCAAAAACGCGCGATTGCAGAAGATCAGGCCCGTTAATCTGTTGCTTGCAGCAACCGCGGAAATTTTTTTTGCATCTTTGAAAATGCCCAAGAAAAAGCAAAAAGCTATTAGAAATACTTGACGGACATCAATATATTAGGACTCCCCTGCAACCTTGGCTTTCTGAGTGAGGTTTCGGAATTTCAAACAACGTCATGCCGATCAATATTCTTTATTAAATGTTTACTTTCTCGATATCATTGATATTTCTGCTAAAAAGAAAGCTGATGTAGAAGAAAGGTACAAATTATACAAGCGGCCCAATGATGAAGATAAAAATTGAGCCAAAAAAAAAATATCTTGAATATGAATGAAACTTGCTTCATAGTAGCTGTTTTATTTTCAGCTCAACTAGTCGTTTGTTGTCAAGACTTAAAGGCTATTCGTATAGCATTTCCGGAGGGTAGAGAATAGGTAACTTCTGTTAAATGTGTCAGCGCTACAGAATAGAATATATGTTCTTTGATGATATTCCCTGGTTAAATATAGTAATTTTCTTTTCGAAAATAATTCCAACTATTATATTTTTAGGTAAGTTCTAGGTGCCATGGATATTTCAAAATATCGTGCCAGCAGACTGGCAGAATATTCAAACATTGGTGATAATAATCACATTGTTGATTCTCTTCGGCTAAAACACTTTGACAAACATATCAAATGGGCCACGGAACCAGAACATACTCTTTGGCAACCAGCATTAAATCATCAGTTCGACAAATTCCCTGTCAAAGAAGAGAAAGCCAAACAAAGTCAGGCTTTTAATTCTCGATGGATACGAATCGCATATCGGAGAAGAGTTTTTAGACTATGCTGATCGCAACGGAATAAGAGTTCTTACTATGTCACCTGATTCAACTGATATAATGTTTCCCCTTGATGTTGGAGTTTTTTAACAGTTAAAAACGTGCTCATCAAGATGTACTCTATGAGTATTGCCGAGATCTATCATTAGCAAACTATCGCAAAGCTGACTCTACACATGACTAACCTCGCATTGGAGAAAAGGGAATTAAGGAGGCACGTGTAATTCCTTCCTTCCTTCAAGAAGTGTGAATTCGTCCCATAAAAACCAGACGTAGCATTTGATACTAGAAGAGAAACAAAATCCAAAGATCTTTCCACTTTGCCCCGACAAGAAATTCAAGAGAATTACCCTAAAAGTCCCCCTCGCTCTGCTCTATCTAGAATGCCCAAAATATTTCACCAGTTTTCTAAAGCATTACGATAGCCACACAAAAAATGCGTGATGCTAAACTTACTGCTATCTAACATTAAGAAATTCCCAAGCTGGTATCAAGGCACCAAGAAGTCATTGATGTCTGGTTTCAAAGCTATACAGGTAGAAGAAAATAGGATGACTAGAGAAACAAAGCGGGTAGTATCTATCAAAGTCAGCAAAAGTAATTATCTTTGGAAAAGAGGTTTGATGATTAACACTGCTGGTCTTGCTTGGGAAGCAACACAAAGCAGTAATAAGAGAGATCCCCCATTACATTAGCTGCAAAAGCAAAAAAAAAGTTGAAACTTTGGTAAGATAATGGAGTTTGAGGCTGAGGATTCACGAGAGAGAGAGAATCTGTGCTGAGAAATAGAGGCATTTTTAGAACCCGGAAGATCCAGAATTATTCGCCTATTTAGTGGGAAAAAAAAAGTTATGAAATGTTTGCGTCTTTGGATTCAGAGCGAGATCCCAACTTTGTGTCCTGCCCCAGATTGGGTTGAAGGTCTAACCCAAACAGGAGAGAGAGAGAGAGAGAGAGAGAGAGAGAAGAAAATATGACACTCGAATACGGAACTATCGTGTGATGAAGTGGAGGCTGAAGAGAGAAAAAAAAAAAAGAAGTAGTACCGCTACATGCTGATATTGCGTCTGCAAGTTGCTAAAACACGTTACTCCATGTTGCATCTTCATTAAGTGAGAATGAGAATGCATGGGGTAAGAGGAATCGACCTATCTGATTAGAGACCTTCGAAGACCAATCAAAGATGCCGAAATGGAAGCGCTATTTTTTTTTTTAAAAAAAAAAATTCTAGAAGTTGGTGTGGTGTTGGATAGATATACCCCCCTTCATAAATTCAATTGGTGATGTTTTTGCCTAATTTATGTGTACATGAAACGATCAAATAGAGAAAAACTTTTTGATTCGTGTGATAAAAAAAGTTTCTTATCAAATATCAACCTACTATTATCAAGTTACTTCCTCTTACAATTATGGTTTTTGAAATACGAATGAAAGAGATGCATTTTATAATAGTTATGTGTGATGGAACTAATTATCTTCATTCAAACTCGCTATAAAAATTTCATGGGTATTTATAATTTTTTCGTATCCATTTAAACGCCTTGTGGCTTATATTATATATATTTGGTTTGCCAAGCCATGTTGTTCGTGTCTATTAATACATGCTTATACGCTCTGTCTTGCTATTTTTGTCGTTTTTTCTTCCCCATTATCCATCAATTCTGTTTGACAGCAATCCTTCATTATCATGAAATTATTTTCTTCGGTACTTTTTTTCTCCATCTTTTTAAGCAATATTTTTTTTTGTTCAAAAGAACAGCCTTGTGGTTTAAACGCAAAAATGTTCATGCGGTCTGCAAAAGGGAACTTTTCATTGATTCATGATCTCCTAGGAAAAAGCTGAATCAATAGAAAGCCTTATGATACAATCTTTTCTTATTGGAGCGGCTCTGATGAGCTCGATAGTCGATTTAAATGAAGATAAACATCTGTTCCATAACTATCTTTTATGTCAGATATTTAAAGAATTTATTACTCAGAATTTTACACTTACCCTTCCATGCTAATTAGTTTTAAGTCGCCGCCAAAATAACGCGCATAAAGTCGAGATATAGGTAGGCCATATCCAAATCCTGCCATTGGTGCCTTAAAATCATTCTTATCAAAATCTGGGTCTAAGTTTGGTGTCTTATCCACTGTCGTATACAGATATGTCCACACAAGAGGTATTGCACTCCGGGGTATACCTCCTCCTTCATCCGATATCTTTATAGTTATATCTTCTTTTCCTTCGGCAACTACCACCTTCGTAACAGGGAAATCTGTCTTTTCTTGCCCATAGCGTTCCACAACAGCTCTTAAAGAGTTTTTGACTGTTTCAAAGAGCATGTGTGATAAATGACCTGGCACATACATAAAGTTCAGATCCGGGGGACACACTAATTGCACTTTAGGTGCCTCAAATAGTCCATAATGATCCTCGCACACAAATCGAGCATTATCAATAGCTTCCTCAGCAAGGTCTCGAACATTAGTTTTGGTACATATGATCCCAACATAAGTAGGATCACTGGTATGGCTTTGATCTGTTAAAGCTATATGCTGCCCAATGAGCATTCGAATCCCAATTCGCGACATATAAAAGCGATCTAAGAAAGCCTGTATCTTATTATCAATTAAAATTCGTTGTCGTTTACGCTTGTACTCTAGAACTCCTTGGGCTACAGTTGTTACCACGCTATCATGCCGGCGTTTTATCGTATTCAAAGTGGCCCCAAATCGACGATTAAAATCATATAACTCTGGTGGCCACGACTCGGAGTCATCTACTATTGCAAAGTACCTCCTTGTTGAAGCGATTCTTTTTACGTCACTTTGTGACCCACTTGAATTTCCAGTATAATCCTGAGGTGAAGAGCTATATTGACCACTCTTTACACTAGGATTTTTTGTAACTTCTGCTAGAATCTTAGATGTTTTATTGTTAAAATTCCATGGCCGGATAAGTCTATCACGAGTATCCTTGGTAAGTCGAGGTTTTGGAAGAGAAGTGATTTCCTTCGCTGCCCATTAGTTATCATTGTAAATCCTTACGGGTAAAATATACCTCAAAAGACTGTGCATACCAGTCCCGAACCTTTTGGATAGAGGGCATTTCATTTAATCCATCAGGTAATTCCTGTAATTCTTGTACTCTGTGTGCAAGCCGTATAGGTAGCTCTTCCGAGAGGAACTGCGAGGCTCTAAAAAGCGTTCCTATCACAAATAAATAAAGTCAGTTTAAGTCTTCCAGAGCAATGAAGCCATCTTCAGCTAAGAGCTGTGACGTACCTACAGATGGTCTCTCTCCAAACTGGACCATTTGTCTTAGACTTACCCCGGTAGCTGGAAATCCAGAGTAGTGCTTTATGGTGTCCATCAAGCGTTCTGACTTTTTCCACGACATTTTGACTGAATTCCTAAACTCCAGGCGGGCTAGAATTTATAGGTTATTTCAGTTTTCAATAATTGGAGTCGCCATGTACAGAGTTGAGACTTTCTCTTTCCATATGACGACTGACGCGCTTTTCTCCCCGTCGCTTCTAGAACTTTTTCGCGCTAGTTTTTTTTAAACTTTCATGAGCCCGCGGCATTGAGTTTGCATTCGTTCCACAAGGACCAGCAAGCTAGAACATTGATTGGCCTAATCTCGACTCCGAGCCAATCAACAGCCTTAAATGATCTATTCATCACTTGTACATGCAAAGTATGAAGTGGAGACATTAGGGGTTTGGTAAGGTTTAAATAAGGATTTAATGCAGTTACAAAAACCATTGTAATCTTGAGCTGAAACTTTCTTTTCCAAAAATGAAGCAATGGTTGGAAATAACTAAGATTCTTTCTTGACCTAACAATAGTTTGGCTTAGCCTGGGCTGGACTGGCCCCACCTTGTTTGTTTAGCTGTATTTCAAGGGTCTCGGGTCTCCAGATCGGATTCCTACGTAGATATTTTTGTGTCAGGGATCTCTACGGCTATTGCAATTATAAATAAGTCTTTCTTCGTTTGTTCCGATCCTTTTGGAGACAAACTTTGAAGCTTCATTTTTTTTGGCACTCAGGAAAACTGGCGCACAATTCACATGCAAAATACAAAAATATATGCACAGTTAGTTCATGCGTGCATTTGTTTGAATGGTGCAAGCCAAACGCACCCTATGAGCATTCGGCCCTTGTCCTTGTCAACCGTCGTTAAGTCACTGCAGACAGTTAAAGTTTGTCAACTTGTATTGTGGGACTACACAACTTAACATTCTTTAAAAATAATGACAGAGTTCGTTGATGAGAGCTTACTTTTGCAGTATTCGACCTGATCGTATTTTATTTATTGATTGGAAAGAAGAATGATAAAACTCAAAAGATATGATACCGAGCTTAAAATAAACATGACGAATATTACAAATCATTCAATGTGTATTTTGGTGATTAATGATGTTGATTTAAGAAAAGAGTTAAGAAAATTTTCTTATCTTTACCACGTTTAAATCTGAAGAGTGGACGTAGGAGGATCCTTTAACCTTTATGAGAGTGACTACTCATTGCATGGCATCCAACTACGTACTATTTGAACTATCTCAATTCTAGGGGTCTAAAGAAATGGCAAAAAGTTCAAACGCAAGGGCAAGTGAGAAAGAGGAGGATTTGAAGTGATTCTCTCAGTCTCCAAGATGCAGTGATAAACACTACGTCAGAGACAGGTGACAGCTTGTTAATATGGCTCATGATCATGAAGTTACCAAAAAGAAGAAAAAAAAGCAATGCCGATTGAATCACAAGGTCAATTGATTTTTGGGGGGGTATTTAGAAAAAAATACTCAGGGTTCTGGAGCGATATAGTGAAGAGGATATACATTAGAGTGCATGACTCCAAAAAATTGAGCTCCTGTCGACGGGCAGGGATTTTTTAAACGATAGCACTTATGATTGATTTAAGACTAGTGCTAGCTTTAGCCTGTCGTCAAGAAAGTGACTATTTTGCGGTAAATAAAAAATGTACATTATTACACAGTGTTTACTGTTTATTATAAATACTTCTCTAAATACAGTGGCGAAGACAACACTTTCTTAGTTACTTCAAGTCGATTATTTTTTGGGCTTTCTGCCACACTGTGAATATTAAACTAAAATTTGTCTCTTTTCGGTGATTTTTACCTACACGGTCATCAGCGGTCGTCAATCATCACATATTAAAGTTTATATTTCAGCTACGATATCTTGCGCTAGCTCTGTAACGCGAATATCTGGATTGTGATTTATACTGCTGCAAATTTTATCTGAGCCAAGAAACTATGACCACACGTCTTTAGACTTTCGGTAAGGAAATAGTCAAACATATGTAGAACTGAATAAGTAATTGAAGTGTAGGAATTTAGATCATATAAATAAAAAATCTCTTAGATTTAAGGTAAAGAATGATTTGAATGTAATATAGCTAGGTTTAGTATAGTTGTAGTGATTAAACTGACCTCAGTACTGATATGCCCTTAGGTACTGATAATCCTCAACATAGATTAGTAGATGTTAAAAAATGTAAAACTAGGTAGAATCTTTGAACTACAGAAGAGAATGGAATCGCAATATTTCATGTCCCTAGGAAATCTAATAACTTTTTATTGTCACCTTTTTTTAAGAAACATGATTTGATGTTAACGCTTTGTATGTTAGATAAATCATATTCAAGACATGAAAAGCTGTACTGATGCTGATATCTGATGAGATCTAAGCCTTGTAAAGCGTATTAAGAAATCCAGTTGCAAGCTCTACAACAATGCTTTTATTTGGCATATTTGCTGCAATCCCATATAAGGCAGCACTATCGCCAACAGTTTTTACTTTGGCCATCTTACCCTCTACCTTTCTCACCCTTTCCTTTTCTTTTTCTTCTTCCACGACAGACTCTAAGTCTCCGATAAGTTTTTCCCAGACATTGCACATGGGTAATGTGACAGCAACATGTACAGCTGGTGGCGATTGCAGGTTATTCAAATGCCAACCCTTGCTAGACATACTATCAGAAATATCATAAATATTTAGAGTTTCAGATGTGAATGCAACAACGGATACGAGTGGCTTTCCAATAATCTTCAAATCAGAGCTCAAGACTGGGCTTGTTTCCAAGGCAGAGATTATCTTTTTTGTTATACCTACAATTTGAGAGCAGGATTCTGTATATCCCGAGTCGCCCAAGTTCATCATTGAAGCCCAGCAACCAGCTATTAATGCCCCAGGACGAGAACCTGCCATTGAGGGTGATGCATAAACACCACCTGACCAGTCAGGAGAAATGAAGTACTGATATGTTCGAAGTGCAGAAGTACGGTAAAGTATTGTAGAATTTCCCTTCGGCGCGAATCCATATTTATGAGTATCACAAGAGATAGATGTAACCCCTTTAAGTCTAAAATCAAAAGGTTCGGTTTCAAAACCAGCCTTTTCTAGAAAAGGAACGAGAAAAGAACCAAGACAGCAATCCACATGTAAAGGAATTTTACGCTTTATCGCAAGTTTCGATAAAGCACTAATGTCATCTAAAATTCCGTGAGGAAAATTCGGGGCAGAACCAACAAGTAGTATCGTGTTTCTATTTATGAGACGTGATACAGAGGTAATAGAAACTTGATAGCTAGGGGCAGGACAAGCAACAAGATGAACTTTAATACCGAAGTAAATACCCGCTTTTCTAAAGGCTGTATGGCCCGTTTCGGGTACAATCCTGCGCTTGATGTTAGTAAATTAAAATTGAAAATACAATTTACTCATACATCTCTGGTTCGGTGATATTTCTTTCCATGTAGGCTTTTTGTCTCGCGCTAAAACATGCCATCAAAATTGACTCAGTTCCTCCGCTGGTATTTGTGCCAGCCGCTCCAACAGGAGCATTGAACATTGATAAAATCATAGCTACAATTTCTGCTTCCATTTTTCTCACGCCTGGAAAGACATCTGGATGAATTGGGTTCGCAACAGTAAATTTAGAAATTGCTTCGGTTTGTAATTTAATCAAGGATTCTCCTCCATGGTAAACAGTGCCGGATACAAGGCCATCTTCCCATCTTGTGTGATTCATCGATCCAAGATTGTCTAGCTCTTTACTAACTGTCTCTTCTGACCATCCATCTTTTGGCAATGTAAGATGTCGTTCAGTTCCAGGCCCCGAAGGAATCAGTTTAGCCTGTAATTTGGTAATAGCATTATCAACTTCGATCTTAACCTGAGAACGTACGCCTGGAGCTCTAAGATATAGACCAAAGATATATCGACTAACAGCAGTATATATATCGAGATACGTCCCTAGGATTCCACGACCCCTGAGCTTAGTGAGGCCTTTTCTTGTCCACCCTAACACAAAGAGAAAAAATATTAGATTCCTCAATCTATCATTCAATTTAGTAAGGCTTTCATTTATGTGGACCGAGCACCTACAGGTTAATTTGGAATGTTATCAGTTGGCTGATTGAGCTATGTTTTTTGACATTAATTGTATTTCGTAAACTAACAGGCATCCTAGAGGTTCCAGACATTACTAGAGCAGTGTACTAGACTACTTCATAAGGTAATAAAGATAGAGCAAGTTACACCGAATATCTCACGTAATAAAATACACCTGATAGTCTAAAGCTTCACTTTAGTAGAATCTTTTGCCTCATCACAATGATTAGATTGGTCATTTGAATCTTTTTTAGTATACAAACAGTTAAAATAAGCTCTAAGGAATATTCATAGATGATTAATGGTAGTTTTAAAACAGCAAGGCCCTAGCTACTAGGCAGTACCAAGTATGGAATTTGATCGTGTTTTCTGAGCGCAACAAGATCAACGGGTTGTTAAGTTCTACGTAATAATGTTTCAACCATAAGCCAAACTCCAATATGAAATTTCGCTTTATTTGCCGTTGTGGCTAACTCTTCATAAGCTATTGTCATATATATCTCATCCGTCCTACCATGTAGATGTCATAAATCAGTGGATTTGGAGTTTGGAAAGTAACCACGAGTCAAATTTCTTTATTTAATCTAAAACTGTTGTCTTTGTTCCTCAAGTGATTACTTCCGCGATTTCCAATTTTACATTTATTGGTCTGTGATAAGTAAGTTTAGAGACTAAAGGGGTCGAATTCTAGGACAAAGAAGAAACCTCAAAAGTTGATATTTTTCAATAAAACTACTATGATTAGTAGATCAGGCATATTCACATTCCTACGGCTAGTGGCAATAGAGAGTATATGATAAAGTTTTTGCAAACTTGAAAAGTCGTTTACATTTGATATGAATAGTGATCTGTTTCATATCCTTCTCTACCAACGACCATGTAAATACCACTGATTTTCTTTCACCTTCATTGTATCTATTGTTCTACTAATTGTAATATGATAAATTTAATCATTTCTCAGGCCCGACCTCAAAAAATTTCATAATTAATTACTTACACTTGTAAGATTTGGGACTATTATGCATATTATGATATTGGGAGATAATCTCAAAGTGAGCTCTACCAAAAATTTGTCTATTGAGGATTCTTTTTGGAAATTTCCGATATTTTAAAAGCTTATCTGATAACCCTTAGAAGTGCATTATTTGCATGACATCTGTGTCCTATTTTTCTTCGAATGGGATTTTGAGATCTCCTCTGAGTGGCATTTAAAATTCAATGCCGTATAGTTCATGGTTCAGAAAGTTGTTTACCGTATAATTTCAGTCGCAGAAATTTAACGTACTGAAATCTCGCTCCTTGAAATACTTTATCTTTGAATCATCAACTTTGAACGCTCTAAGTATGGTTGAACCTCAGTAGCACAATTTCTATCAGTTTGTTCGCATCCAGTAAGCTCAACTACAAAATCCCCTTCTCTGTAGATCCCTACTTCAGAATTGGAATCTGGTTTACTATAGGAGTTTAACATTCTCTGTGGAATCAGTGCAAGCTTTGAAAGTATCGTCGGATGCCATTGGACGATATGTTCCTGAATTTATATCAGATTTTATGACTATTACATTCATTGTAGGCACTTACTAATGCATGTATATGTGCTTTTTGAAAATTGTAAGACCGATAAAGAGGATCAAACCATACATCAAGGAAAAACTTGCTCCAACTTCCCCTGCGGAAAATATAACTACCAAGAACAAGGCCGGTTTGGTCCTGTGTAAGAACAAACTCTATATTCTTTCCCTTTAAATTTTTAAATGTTTTTATCACACTACTCGGTGGAACCAAAGGCTGATTTCCTAGCATTTTTTTCTCTAGCACTGCGGGACTCATAATGTCTCCATCCACTCTTACAGCAGGATTCATTATCACAGAGTTATGGCTTAAGTACCAAACATACTTGCACTGATCATATTTGGAGATCGCATGACGAATTGCTGGTACTTGAGCCCAAGATTTAGGAGCACCATTCAACTCGTAGTCGGAGCTATTTGCAAAGAATGTAGCATATCCTGATGTAAATTAACTACCAAACTAGAGCTACTTGGAATTGTTTACCATGTTTCTTTGCATAGCTGATTCGATTCTGCTTGATACCTTCGATGTAATTTTTATTATACTTTTCATAATCAAAGACTGTAACTATTACCACAGGAGGATTTCCAGACCCTATCCCATTTGAACCGCCAATAACTTGTCTGACGATAAAAAAGAATATTCCTATCAATAAAATAGATCCTGCTATAATTTGTATTCTTTTTCGACGTAGTATCGGTTCTCTAGAGGGCCGAGTATTGTATGTTGGAATAATGGAGAGTTTCTTCTTAGGAAGCGCTAGATGCATACTTTTTGGGAGAGATACACCTTGAATTGGTGTGCACCGCCTCTAATTGGATACACAGGATACAGCGTTAAATTAGAGATATAAAATTTATAGCCCTATCAGCTAGTATTCAATTCTAGGCCCAAATCTAAGACTTCGAAGATGCTAGTTCCTTAGTTCATTGTCGCTCAATGTTCTTTGGTCATGTGACTGTAAACATGTGATATGTTGTTCACTCTCTCCCTGGTTTGCGCAGCATTCTCATAATCTCGTACTTATTTCAGAAAGAAAAATCAAAGTACTCTGTTAATTGTATTGAGTAATCTTAGCTGACCCAGAGCCTGCGGAAGTATTGCTTCACGAATTGGCAAATGGAGGATAATGCTACATTGAACTAATTTGAGCTAAGAATGTAGCTTTTGGCCTAGGGTCGCGCGCGTTAGGCAAATTGACACGTACCATTTCACGCGAACAAATAATCAAGGATGCATTTAGTGAGACCCTAGTTATTACGCACTAGACCTCCCATTTGTAGTCCTTTTGGAATCTATACAGAAAGAATTTATTAGGAGAGCTTCGAACTTCCATAATTGATGGGTATGGCTTTCATCTTACCCAAGAATTTGTGGGTAAAAATATTGGCACCGTAATATGAAACGCTTCCCTCTCGCCTCAGCACCTCATACAATTCCTATGTTAACTTGATATTGGCTCATTTCCACCTAACGTATTTTAAGAAAACTATAAAATGCGAGGTATTTATTTAGGATAAGAGACTTAAGTAATGGGGTTTGATTCTCTCAAAGCTCTCACAGCCAGTCGGATACCTCCAAGCACTCTATTCTTGCTTTTCACAAACCCAATCTCGCACCATTAAACTCTTGAGCTTTTGAGAAGATTAAGAGAATTTACAAGGAAAGAATTCAACCCAGAATTCAAAGGATTAAGCAGATTTAGAATCTTCCCCCCTCTCTGCTCCATATACTTAGATGTATATCTTTGACTAAAACAAGAATTACTTGTTTAAGTATGTTTTAGACCTAACCTATAATAGATGAAAGGCTCTGGTTGTTGGCTTGTGCAGATTGTCCTCACCAACAACATCTTCTTAATACTCTAACTTGCTAAACATAATTGCATTAGAATCCCGCGAATCTTCAATACTAACGTTACTGCCTCATAATTTTTGACCAAGGATTTTATTTTCATGGTTCCTTCACAAGTGAATTATTCTCAATCACTACCATAAGCTGATGACAAGAGTTTTTATGATAATTATTTGACTTACGCCAAACAGGCGTCGACGCTAGATTGCTAGATTATTGTTTAAACTACTGATTTAGGTAAAAATATGAACATTGTAGTAAAATTTGTTACAAAATTAAGAGCAAGAAAGGGACAAAGCTGGTCCAACAAAATTTATTCTAAATTAACAATAGAACTACAATGCTTTTCTCTTTTACTTCAGGTAGCTTTTGCTAATTCGTTGGATCGAGAATTGGTTTGAGTCTGTAAATCTTCTACATTGTTTTTCCCTGTAACCTCTAAAATTTTGGGTTCAACCAGCTCATTAAAGTGAAGCTCGCGCCAGCCATCGTCTTCAGTTTCATCTATATCTATCGTATCAAAGCCACTATAAATCCTCTCACCTTGCTCGTTATAGAGTTTTTCCGCAGTATGGAAGTCTCGTCTTGCAAGCTGAACTTGAATTTTACCGCGTACTGTAGATAAAACTGTAGCGGTCTTGTAACCTGAGATTTGAGGTTGCCACCGAGTGGCAGCGGAAACCTCAAGCTGCTTGAAAATTATAATCATCCCCATTTTTATCTGCTCTACCTGCAAATTTGGTAGAGAGGCTGGATCATCAGGAAGGGGGATGAAGTCATCTTGGTGTTCATAATCCCCATTTTGTATGATTTCTTTATGGCTCAGATCCGATAAACTCTCAAAGTTTTCCTCACCTGAGTTTTTTTCCCCATTCTTTTTCTGCCTCTTAGCAAGGTTTTCATTACTACTTTCGTTTTGGGTCCGAGAATTTGAGATTATTTTCCTTTTCTTGGTTATTTGTTGAGGGTCCCATCTTTGAACAAATGGAAATGGCGGCTCACATAATTGGACATCTGCTTGAACACACTCTTTGGCACTATAATTTATTTTATCTCTCCATGCTTCTGGATCTTCTGTCTCATCTACAACATCTATAATTTCTGCATGGATTTCCTTAATATTTTTTGGAGAGCTTGAATTGTTCATCAATTGTTTACGTATAATTTCCTTATCCTGTTCTGTTACTGGAGGCTTGAATCCCATTGCAGCAAATACCATTCTCCTTCCAGCATCTAGATTTAATGTCGATCGTTGAGATGACTTGGTTTTTTTCTCATTCACTTCTTTTAATTGTAATTGATCAGCATGAGATATAAGAGGTTGATGTATTTTTGAAACTTCTGTTGTGGCCGAAATTTTTTCTGTGTCCGTTTCTAATAGCTCACTTGCTTTGGACTTGAATGAGTTTTTTTCTGACCCAACAACTTTCTCTTGGATGTGAGGAGTAAGCTTCGAGTCAGATTTCTTGCTCAAATTTTCCTCTAAAGAATGTATTTCTTCACTCCTTGGTAGGTCAGAGCTGATATCTACACCTCCACACGCGAGCGAATGAAGCAAATCTTTTCTTCGACGTTGGAATTCGTCATCCATATCAGCTTTATTGAAGCTCTTGATGTTAGAAATTTCCCATTCAGATTCGGCACTTGTGTGTTTATTGGCAGCAGAAGAATTTCGTTTATCATACATTGCAATGAACTCTTCTTTCGAGATTCCTACTGGGAGTAGTCCTTTCTCTTTTTGTCTTCGCATTAAATTATTGATCCTTTTCCTCTTGTTTCTTAACTGCGTAGCTTTTTTTCCTTGACCTGGTGCCACAGTTGGCTGGGAAATTGATTTTTTTGGCAATATGCCTTTGGCATCACGCTGCGTTTCGACATTTTTTTTGCTAGATGACTCTTCTGGTTCCTGACTGTCGGTCAATGACTCACAATGACTTTCGTCACTACTGTCGGAGTAGGAATCGCTTATGCTTTCGGATTGGTTCACTGAAGTTACTGAAGAGCAGCTTGATAAGGTCGCATCATTATTAGTTTTATTATCAAGAGCATTACTGAGCGGGTTATTCTCATCTGTGCCATTTTTTTTTAAATCTACATTTTTTATTTTTTTCGCAGTGTTTATTACTTGTTTACTAATATCAGCTAATCTGTCATTAGAAGAGAACTGACTAGCACGAGGACTTGAATTAGATACAGATCTTGTATTTTTCGGGAAATTTTTGGATTTGTGGGTTACTTTTGCCATACACGATAGAGTTTTTCTGGGCGCTATAGAGCCAGAAGAGAAATCTGCCTTGTCAAATTTCTCAAGGACATTATCATCTATCCTTGACTTAATCATACTATTTTCTGAATTAGATCGTAAGATTTCAGAATTTTCAGGATTGTAGAGAGCTACAGCATTTTCTGAAACTGATTTTCTATCTCTTGATTTACCAATATTCTTAGTATTGAAATATTTTATCATACTTAGACTATTACTGGCGGGGAATCCTATAGACATGGCTTCCCAAGCTTCTGTTAAGTCTCCATTTGTGCCAGTTAAAACGTATTTGCAAACATCCAAGGTTGAAGTTGGGAAAGCAGAATGAAGAAGACGAATCTGCGCTTGAAAGTCAAAATCTTTAACAAAACTGTCATTGGGTTTTTCCAGCTCAAAAAAATTATGTTGATAGTTTGACATTGATTTTTTAGCCAACATGGGATCTGGAAATTCATTTCTTTTTTCTTGTTCTTCATGAAAACCTTTGGTCCCAGTCGTAATGCGATCTTTGTTAGTTACCTCTTCTGAGAGTTGGTTCACATCACTTCCAGAGCTATCATCGGCTTCATTTTCTGGATTGTAATCTTCATCACTCTCTGAATCATCAAGTAGAAAATTTCCATCAGATTGTATAACAACTTTCTTGGATGAAGACCCCTTTTGATTCAAAAATTCACCGTCTTCATTTTCCTCAGCACTTGAATTATAAGTAAGGCGGCTCGACTTTTTCGGGGGAATTTTAATGCTTGGTCTATTGATGCTAGTTTGTAAGAGTGGTCTTCCCCATGGTACACCATCAAACAAACGTTTGCCATCGGCAGTGATTTGAGTTCTTCCAGAAAAGCTTCTTTTTCTAAAATCGTTGGAGTGAAGACACCTTATTCTAGAATAAAGATTAGTAGGAATAAATAAAATAAAGGTAGAAATACAAACATAACCTCATCATCTTCTTTCATAACACTAGCAACGGTTTGAAAGTGTAGGCATTCGTAGTTAACACCGTTATAGCCTTTCAGTTCTACTGCATAGTCCTCTAGTCCCCATTCGCCATCAGATTCTATTGGCACAACTTCATTCACCTGCTCGAGAAGTTGATAGATGGTAGGTGAATGAGTTGTATCAATTGCCCACGTAATAAGGGTTTCTGGAAGGCCATTTCGACAAATGGATAAGCGTAGTCTCATTACGTAGTGATCAAGTTATTTGAAGCCCTTCCTGCTTAAAACTTGAGTTACTTGACATGTAATTAAGACACAGTTTTTATTTTTGTAAAAGACGCGAATGTATTTAAATTACGTCACGTGTATTCTTGTAAATATAACAGTCACAAAGTACCACGCGCGAAATTACAGTAATGGGACCCTACTTTTTTTTTTTTGATTTATTGTGCTATTTGAGCCCTAGACTATTTAACACATTTAGGTCCTCTCTGCCTACAGGCCAGGCATACCTATACCTCGGTTATTATACACCTTCCTATGCCTCATCCACAGCCTCTGTCCAGCAGTAATACCCCTACAAGTCTTCATTTGATTACACACTTAAAGGAGCCCTTAGCCCTTCA